>CAUYRH010132974.1:0-56922 GCA_963574655.1 Perodicticus potto
AAAAAAAAAAAAGAAAGAAAGAAAAAAGAAAATAAAATTCCTATATCAATCCAGAAAAAAAAATAGGACAGGGGACAAATAAAGAGAAGCTCTAATATAAAATAGAAAATAAAAGTCAATATCTTAATAATAAATGTGAATGGATTTAACTTCATATTAAAAAGAAGAGGATCATATGGGTTTTCGTTTTAAATTCAGCTGTGTAAGTTGCGTGTAAGATACATGCTTACCGCAAAATGACACCGAGGGACTAAAATAAAATATAGAAAAAGATGTAGAAGCCAAATATGTCAATTAAACAATAACATTAATATTAGACAAAATTAGAACCAACATTTAAAACATCTGTCAGTACAAAGAAGGATGTTGTATATTGATAGAACTCAAATAGATCAAAAAGATTTAACATCTTCCCTTCCTTCACTGCTTGTAGTCAGGTATATTAGGATAAACATTTTGGAAGAGAAATGGGGCGATATCAATCAAAATTTAAATTTTCCTTTCTCACAGCAAAACCACTTAGAAATCTCTCTTCTTGTAGCAAGACTTCAAAGGCAACATAAATGTCTAGCAGTAAGAAAATAGAGGAGAAGAATACATCGATTTAAAAGATATTTATGTCTAGGTTAGTCTTTAAAATTAAAAATATTTAAAAATGTACAATGTAACCATAAGAGACTAGAATGAGAAAGGATAAATATTCTCTTCTGAGATACAGAGAGACTAGATTGGCATTTAACAAAATCAATTGAAAATAAAAAGATAGAAAAGTATAAAGATACACAAGAGGGACTAATGAGACCACATATTCTTTGGGCCATAGTGACATGGATTTTGTGTCTGCACCTGTTGACTGAAAAAACACACTAAAAGTTATTAATCTGAGAAATGTATAATGATTCCTTATAATTATTCTTTATAAAGGGATGTTTAGTAAATGTGATGTTCATACATTATTTCATAAGTCTTAATGTCACACTAGGAATAACTTTATATTTTCTCTCACAGAAACAAGGTTTTGCCTGCTATCTTCACTGCTCTGTCTCTGGTGAATCCTGTAGGAAATGTACTGGGTGCTCATTTAATGCTTGTTGAATGAGTGAAATGTATTTATTCCCAAAGTTCTTTGCAATAAATTTTCTCACTGTCCAATGTGAATGCAAGCTACAGAATTGATGCACTTGTTTAAATCAGCGTTAGACAATCAGAGACCTTGCATGCTGAGCAAACCTGGTTTTAATGCTTAGACATAGATCAAGATACCTGGTCAAAACTGATTGATTTGAGAAAATGTTTTGAAGCCACCACGTTAGTCAGACTTGTGTGTATGTGTGCACAAGTATGTGTATCTGTGACCTAGTCAGGTCTACTTAGACTATTGATCCATTGAGAGCCTGTTTGTTTGTAGAACAACCTTGACCTAGAAAATAATACAGTATAGAACTTAAAGAGACCTTAGAGGTAATGTTCCCAGAGTCTCTATTTGCAAGAAGAGGAAACAGGTGCAGGGAATTTAAGGCATGATGTTCTAAAATACAAGCTGCACTTCCTGATTGCCTGTTTATTTTTTCATCCTCTCCACATTAAGTCTTAGCCTACATCCCAGTTAAAATGGTCTTAATTATGTTCAGCATATAAAGCACTACTTTGAAAAGCTGATCATTTTGAGATCCGTCCAGAGCATGCCATTTGGGCTTTTATGCTCATAACTTAAGAAAATAAGTTTTAATACATGTTAATTTATTATAAAAATTATTCATGGGCTAAAAGAATACTGAAAGTATTTACCATGTATCTTAATTTATCCCTGAAAAATAAGCTAAAGGTTAAAGGAATGGTCAAGATGGTGTTGCAATTATTTTTGGAAAATATAAACTCTGTATGTTTTAGTAGAATCATTTTCACTAATAAATCCAGATTTGGTATTTATTTTAGTGAATATGTATGAATATACTAACTTAAGTTAAAATATTTTGTAATAAACTATAAAATATCAGTGGACAAATGTCGAAACATAACTAGAAGTACTCAATTTGAAATTTGTAGATCTCAAAAAGAAAACTACATTTCTGCATAAATATAATGTGTATGCTAAAAAACATAAAAGACAGAAGATATTTTTCTCTCTTGCCTCCAAGTACAAAAAGTAAAACTGGATACCTTTCAACTGAATTGAATATAATTCAAGTGCAATATAGATGCACCAGAATTATCTAGATACTAGTGTTTTATGAAAAAATAAAAAAAATTAAGGAATATCTATAATGTATATAATTTTTGGTCAAGCAACCATTTATATAATCTTTTAGATTTAATTTATGGTATAGTAATTATTTGGTACTAATAATTTGTTATTAATTAATAATAATAATAGAAAATAATATACTAATTATTATTTGCAAAATATCTTCTTATTCCTTTAAGTAAATACATATACAGTGGTATTACTTTAAGCTAAAGTATTGTGTATTTGGAAAATTTAAAAGTTTAAATTTAAAAGGCTCTCCCTTTGGAAGCCTCTGTAAAGCCCACTGTGTACACGTAAGATCCCTCAGCATATCAGAAACTTTTGGCAGGAAAGCAGCCAAGCCCTGCTCTAGTTTAGAAAACATAGAAATAATTTCATCCAAGGACAATTCAGTTACTTTCTTTCATTTCAGATTCTCTAAGAGGTTGTAAGGTACTTAAGCAATGGGTTATTAAAATCTTGCAATGGAAGAGTTTTAGTCTGCTGCAAAAGATGCTAGAATTTACAGTATAAAGCATCTTATTTCAGCATGGTGTATTGATGTGCTAAATTAAATGCTGACACAATTCAACAAGAAAAGCCATTCAACTGCTAGTTTACTATTGGAAGTAGATTGCGTGTATTGGAAGTAGTCATTACGTGCTTTCGCATTTATTTTCCTCATCGCCAACACATAAAACTATTTTCAGCAACCCATTATGCTGGTTCATTAGAATTCAGTACATGTTTCAAAAAGAGATTCGATCATAAACTACGCTTGGATAATGTATAAGAAATATTAATACTCCTACATGATTACACATAGTGATGTTGTCTTACATGGAAGAGTGTGCCAAACTTTTTAACATTTCCCAGAACACAGACAGAATACGTGTAAAAATGATCATTTAAGAGTGTACACCCCAGATTTCTTGGAATCATTCCAAATAATGAATTTTATCATATAATTTTCAGGTGTCAAAAATTCATGTTCTAGAAACATCCATAATTATACATAATTATTTCAAAGTTCCTACTTCAAATAATATTAAATTAAAATTGAAAAATTAAAATACAGTATCATCGTTTAAAAGGTTGCACACTAAATGTATTTGCTAATTGTGCTTATAAAATATGTTACAAAATTGAAAAACTTCACTGAAACCTTCCAAACATTTTTAGATTTTTCTATAAAGATACTAGCAGCATGCCTCTTCAATGCTTCACGTTTTATCTATTTTTAGAAGTGCCATGAAATTACTCAGTTAACAAAATCATGACCAGAAACCTAACAAAATTATTTCTGTGGGAATATTTTGAAAATTAGGATTTGTTTTGTTAATGTGTGAAATAACATCACAGTCCCTATAGCCAGGCATCTAACTATGGCAATGCAACCAAGAAATAATTTGAAAAAAGAATATCACTTATTCTTTTAAATGTTAATGATGGATTTCTCAGATTTTTAATATTTCATAATATCTTTTATTTTATTTACATATATCCTAATATCGATCAATTCATTGTGTAACCATTATCCTTGTCCTCTTTGAAAGCTGTCATGGGCAATTTATCCTATTTTTGTTTGGTTCTTGAGTAATATGAAATTATTAGATTTGTAATCAAAACCAAAGATTTTTTTTTAATTTCTTCATAATTTAAAAAACTGATGAATAATTCTAACATTTGAGTTTCTAATGGCCCATGCTAGTTGTAAAAATTTCTTTTATTATCAATACTCCTGTCATAGCTTTATCTTTTTATAGAAATCATGGCTCTATAGGCACTCAAAAAATGCTTGTTGAGTGAAAGAATACAGTCTTTAAGTCTGAAAATATTTCAAATAGCTATAAAAGTCAAGAAAAGATCTCGGAGATCAGAAAGATATCAAAATGGTGATAATCTGCATTGTTCTTCACAGTACAGATATCTCCCACCTAAAGTATGCAGGAAAAGAATTGCATGTAAAATCATTGTGTCAATGCTATTTCCCATAAATGTAGAAATAAATGAACAAATTCAATAACTTATACTCCTGCCTAAATATGAACCTAGATTGCATTAAATCTAATAATCTTTTTCAGAGACTATCTGGTTACTTTTTAACAGAATTTACTTGTCTACTCTACCTTAAGCCATCCACTTGATGTAATTGTTCTTCTGTCAACAAATCATATTTTAATATTATTTCCTACTGGGTTACAATACGTAAGAGTCACATCCTATATATAATTATATGGTTTAACAGATTTATTTCTTTTAGGAGACAAATTAGCAAGTGATTGTAGTTAACTGTATTCTAATATCTAGGAAATTAATATAAAAAGTGAGTTGCTCAATATTTTGATTAAAATAAATAATTTTATATATTTCAAAAAGTCAGGCCCTGCTTACTGGATTTCCTTGATCTCTGAGCTTAGAATTACGGAGACCATTTCTTATACAATTTTTCTACATTACTTCCTAACATAGTAAATAATTAATTAATGATTATTAAAAATATATAAGGCATTGTTTTAGGTCAGTGAGATTTAATTTCTAAATAAAGCAGTATTTTAATTATTTTAATATTAACCTGAATATATATATGGATAATAAATTCTAGCAACAGGAATTTTGACCATCTCAAACATGCTTGACTAATTTCCAAGTATGTCACTGAGTGAACTGTCCACCAAGCAAGTTAAAGGAATTGTTCTGGACATCTATAAACCTGCATTTTGTAAAAGAAATTCTTAACCCAAATTTATTTCTTTAAATATTATAACCCAGCTATGACCAAAGCAGAAGGTGATTTTAAAATTCAGAGCCATATTTCCTTTCCCTTAGAAGTTGATAGTCTAGTAGGAGGAAAAAGACACTTAATCTAATAATTATAATAAAAGTTTATTATTGATTCAATAATAAAGTAGAAGTTAAAAAAGGCAGAGGCTATTTAGTTTGGTAATGAGGACGTAGATCATGGAGGTGGTGCCCTTGGAGCTAGGCTAGGTGAGAGGCTTTCTTGCAGCCATGGCTGTAAGGACAGGTATTTCGATTAGAGGAAGATGTGAGAAGAAGTGCAATGGTTTGACCATTTCCACACACAAAGTGGTGAGCTTGGTCATAAAGTGTATGTAGGACACAAGTCTTGAGATTTGTTGGCAAGCAATAATGGCCTGTACCAGGAATGGCCTGTGGCAATGCAGAGGAAAGTTAAGTCACAATGTGTAGCATTTATATTATGAGACAGATTACAGGAATGACTGCTATCTACTAGTCTGGTGCTCTGCTTGTCCATATGTTAAAAAACAAACACAAGGTAAAATAACACATATGTACGTGTACTTTAACTTTTTGATGACTCACTTTAATGGTACTATGACCCTTGATTTTCCAATAAAAACTTCTTAGCTGACAATTGACTACAAAGAGAAAAATTTCAAGTCTATTTTTTTTTTATTAAGTCATTTGTACAATTTGTTTTTGAATGATCAACTTATCTATGTTCCTGGATGGGAAATGAAAAACCATAAAACTATGCTTAGGGTAATATATTGTCAAGACCTTTCTTTCGTGTCACTGTGATTATATTTGACTGTTGATTTCTAGGGAGATGAATAATGAGAGATTGTCTAAGAAAAATGTGTCCACACATTGAAGTCACTTCCAATCACTTGGATTTTGTAAATGAGCATAGTTATTATATATACTCCACGACTACTTCATTGACAACATCAACATAAAGATATAGGAAATAACCCTGTATTTTCATTCGCCATGTACCATGTATACATACCCAATGTTATGCAATACATTATTTCATTTGATTTCATAACCTGCTTCTCATTGCTTTCACCAGAGCAGATCATCATTTTATTTGGATATGTTATTTTTCTCATGTAACTAATGTAGTGTATTATCTTTGCCAAATAAGAAACCTTTGAATTGAATCAACCACCCATGAAAAAAAGTATTCAGAAAGCCTGATATGCTATAGATTTGCCTCAACCCACAGTCAGCACATGAGAAAACAGTAGGAATTGTTTTTCTCTAAGTTTGGATGATCCAATTGGCCTTTATATTCATTAAAAATGGAGATCATAATGTCATCTTGAAAGAGAACACAAATGTTTTGAAAACAATCCATGGTGAGGTATGGTTGGAACTATAACATTTGTTGCTACACCTTATATTGTTAACTCTAAAACAAAGTTTTTTGTTTTTTGTTTTTTTTCCACACGAACTGGACACATAAACATTGGCAGAAAATACTCGTTTAGAGAGCAGTTCACGTATTTTACTTATATATTTAAATTAATTTAGGTCTGAAACATTCAAAAAAATACCACCATAGTGTTGTTTTTTCCACTGAGAAAAAAGAAATAAATTATTAGCATGTCTTCTACCTTACGAATAATATAGTTATATCAGGGCCTCCTGTTAATTGTCATATTTTCAAAATAATTTTTCAGATACATCATGTTGACAAGAACCAGAAAATTTCATTTTAAATTCTTAGTTATATAAGAAGTATATAACCACGTCCATAAATTATTGATGATTTTTTAATGTTGAATACTGTGACCTATGATGAGATATCAGAACCAATGTTCATATAGCTTTGATTACTGATAATAAGTAGAAATGGCTAAAGTGGAAATTTAATTTGTATTATATATGTTTTTGAAATTTAATTTGTTTTATACGTATTTTTGAGAGACATATATCACATTCGGGCTGCTCATGTAAAACGAGTTGTTCAAATTCTATGTACAAAAATAAATATTGCAACTTAAACTTAAGAAATGATTAAAAATTGAACATTACAGTTTAAAATCATCCCAGCATTGTCCACCAGCATACTCAGATCCCTAAATTTCAGGATCATGTTTTCTGTGCAAATAAACTGTTTCTCCCAAGAACAGCAATTTCAGGTTTTTAACAATACTGCCACTGCATTAAAAATCGTCTTCTATTGCAACTGGTTATATAGTTACTCCTGTGTAATTAAGTTGTAGGCATGGAGCAATTGTTCGTGGCATCTTTTCCCTTCTAATGCTAACACTACTTTTGTGGGATCATCAGAGCCAC
This sequence comes from Perodicticus potto, assembly GCA_963574655.1. Taxonomy (NCBI): domain Eukaryota; kingdom Metazoa; phylum Chordata; class Mammalia; order Primates; family Lorisidae; genus Perodicticus; species Perodicticus potto. The sequence goes on from CAUYRH010132974.1 coordinate 7,301, forward strand.
CGACTGATTTGTGGAAACATATACTCTGACTTAAATGCTACAAGTCATAGACATACAAACACAGACACACAATTTAAACTATATATTTAAGAGAACAGAGGTAAAGCACACCAATAATAAAAGTTACCACTAAATTCTTTGGCTATTTCAGGTATGGAAACATTTTAATTGTATATAGTATTTTAAAATATTGGATAGAGTATAATAGTCTAGATATAAACCTTTTAAGTGATAAATTTCTAAAATCACTACATGGTAAGTGGTTAGATACTTCTTATCTAACCTGGAGAAAATGATTTAGGCAGCACACACTGTCTATGTAAATGAACGGAACGGAGGGAAGTTGGCAGTGATGGGAAACAGCGATGGGTTTTACAAGACTGAACATTTTACGAAAATTTCCAGTTCCTGTTTTGAATGTTGTCTAAACTAACAAAAATAAGGGCACGTTTAAATTCCTCTATTTTTTCAGAGAGTGTTCTTTCAGGCAGAATATTCTGGAAAGAATGTCTAACAAGTCAGTTTTTCAGGTGCCATAGTTTAATTTTGATGAGGGAATTTGCCAGGACAGAGAGAAAGGTGCCAGTCTTTTCTCCTTAATGTAACACAGGAGTGGGTAAAATTTGTGTTTACAAAATACACTGCTTAATTGCACAAAGTAAGTTGTAATATTTTAGCATAAGATTATTTGACAGTTGATGGCGGAAAGATAAACAGCTGGTGAATATTGTCTGCTTCGAGATTTTGTCATCAGTTCTGGTAATTGGTCTGCACTATCATTAGAACACATTTTACCCAATCATCTTTCCCATGTATAGAAGACCTGGTCTTAAGGGCTCCATAATTTTCTTGATGTAAGAGAAAGCACCACAATTTCTTGCTCCTCAGATATTCCCTTCCCCTATTTAACTTCTGTGATTCCAAACCAACAATTGTCCCATTCATTAGGTTTTGGTTTTATTAAAATTGTAGTAACAGTTCAATACGCACAGAACTACTGGAAAATTCTGCGCACATGAATTTTTAAAAATACTTTACATGAAAGCTATTCTTTTGTTCAAATTATTATTTTTTCTTCTTCCCATTTGCCTCTGAGGTGATCCCAGATATTTTGCCTTTTTTAAGAGGTATTCTGTCAAAAAATTAAATAATGGAAAGCTAGAGTCCTTCTATTTCACAAATATAAACTTAAAAGAGCAAACGTCTTATATATGGTCAGAACAATGGTGAGGGATTATTTACGGTGTGGCAGAAAGAATGGGAATACCCAAGGTCACCTTTTACATGACCTTTTGAAGACAACCAAGATCAACCTCATTTTTGGATGAGAAAAAGAATCCATTAGGTAGATACCTTAGAATCTTGTTTAGATTACAGAGTTGAGTAATCTAGTAGGAACAGTGCTGACAAACTCCTGGGGGTGATGACCATTCTGCAAAGAAGCAGAGGCTGCCAAGTCAGGATTCTCTGAAAAAATGGCAGTGAACACTGTGGTTGTATTTTTTCTTATGTATTCCTTCCAAATCTTATCAAAAAAGTACAATATTTCCGTTAATTAGGTTGATTAAAAACGTGTCACTTCATTGACTGTTGTTACTGTTTCTTGAAACCTACTTCATGTTTATTAGGTTTTCTGACTTGAGTTTAGAGATTTCCCAAGATCCAGCCTCGCCAATTCAGAACTGTGAATTTAATCAATAACTTCTAGGTATGTGTAGGAACATATTGCATGAGACAGTGATGTGATTTGTGAGAAATGTCTACACCCAAGCTTTCATATGCCTTTATTCTGTCTTCAGAATTTGGAATGATGGGCGATCATACAATTAAAAGTCAGCGACCTCGATCTGTTCATGAAAAAAGGGTCCCTCAGGAACAAGCTGACGCTGCTAAATTTATGGCACAAACTGGTAATACGTTAGTTACATTTTTCTATTTATTGTTGTTAATTTAATGAAACCACTGCATGTTTTCATAATCTTTTGCTGCACATTTGTCAGTTTTTGGAGCTGATATTTTTTTGAGCCATTTTTTTTTGTCACCAGTTAAAGTCCATAAATAAAGTAGCTGTGTATTGAAAAGTACACAAAAAGTGTATTAGAGTTACTTTGCTTGTAGTATGAGACATTAAGGATTTGTGTATTCTCATTTATTTATGTTAATTAACTACTTAATCTATATCATTAAAAAGATAACGAAGTTATTTCTTTAATAATTGATGGCATGGGCCTTTCAAGAATTAGATTTTTAAGCAGGACTTAAGATGTAGATTAATTGAATATTTTTGGGTCACACTGCTTATCAATATTAATTGATTGCTAAAATGTACCAAAAATAGACATGTTTTTAGAATTAAATAATATATATTTGAAAAGAAAGTTTTGTTGCATAAACTAAATAGCATAACCTTGAGAGTGTTCAGTAAGCTGTGAAATATTCCCCATTTAAGTGACTTTCTCGTTTATAAAATGTTTAGTTCTAAATTAATTGAATTACTTTAAAAGCTTCTCTCCATATATATGTATGCATATATACATATGTGTATCTATCTATCTATCCACATATTTTTTAAAATTAGAGAAGGGTCTTGTTCTGTTGCCCAGGCTGGAGTGTAAAAGTGTGATCATAGCTCACTGCAGCCTCTGTGTCCTGGGCTCCAGAAGTATTCCCGCTTCGGCCTCCCATGTAATTAGGACTACAGACGTGTTCCACCACGCCTGGCTATATGCCCATTAGTTAAAGAATTTGAACAAAGAATTACATTTATATTTTGACTCTTCATAATAAATGGCTTATAATTCCATCTGGGTACTTCGTATGTGGCACATGCTTTGATGAAAAAGTGTTTAAATTGTTTTCCATGAAAATTTTCAGCTGTTGCCTTCATTTTGTGAAATTTAAAATTAATAGTTTTATCTCTGTCTTTATGAAGTTTTATATATTCCAATCTGTTTTACTTTTAATATAGAAATTTAAAATCCATGATCAGCTCACTAACATAGCATTCAATGTGATTTTGATGAAATTCCATCAAGGCCTGGGTCTTTCCTTCAGTTCACGTGTTCTCAGCACAGTATTCATTAAGAGCACCGTTTCAGAGTCTGCAACATAGATGCAAATATTGTTAATGAGTTGTGCTCTTGATACGGAGTAAGGAGTAGATTTTAATGCATTAGTTGTATGTAGGTCAAATTCTCAGAACATAATTATGTAGACTAAATTCTATAAGGATATATTTTTAGGGTTTTTTTAGATATATGCTGCCGTCAAATCCAGAAGTGAAGCAAAATTGCTTATCTGGATTGTTTTTGTGCACCTTATTTAAAAAGAGGTGATTCATATTTCTACTGTTAGCCCGAACAAGTTGAAAAATGCATTACCAGGGTCAGGCAAATTTCCAAATTTTTAAGTGTATTTTTCTCCCTTATAGAGCAGAAAGTCTCAACCACTGAGCAGAGATTAGAAGATGCTTGACGTTAATTAGAGGTACACAGCATGGGCTGACTACTTAGCCTCCCGGGTACCATTACTAATAGAATTTCTGCAAGATTAGAGAAGCTGACCTTCCCTTGAGCAAAAGAAATGGCAGCCATTGGTTTACTTATGTTCCTAAAAATTGGAGTTATGGGAATGCAAATGGAGAAGTGCAGTTTTAAATTTCCATTAATATCTAAAATTAGTTTATACATAAATATGCAATTTAGCCAAAGTTTTCATCCAGATTCAATTTTTTTATTTGCTTGTGAGGTATATTAAGAAAATGTACAATTTTCAGGCAAAATCTTTTTTGTAAATTCAAATCTCAAGAATATTGTGCATTCATAGTGAGGAATTGCTAATTTATGTTTTTGTATTTACTCATACTTTCACCGAAATTGTTTTGTATCTAACGTATAGTAGCATGTGAGTTGGCAAAATAGATTAGACATTTATGAAATAAATCCATGAAAAGCTTTAAAACTATTTCCTCATATTAGTGACAGTAGCTCAGAAGAGGAAATGGACTTTAAAATTAAAGTTCTGAAAATATTGATTGGATGCTTGAACCAATATTTTTTATTTTATTTTAAACAAAAGTAGTATAGGCAAATATAAGTACATATATAATATTTAAAATTATATGATTACAATACTGATATAAAACAGGAAAGCTGCACTATTTTAAATAATATTTATAATGTATCATTTGTTAGTAGGCAATTATAAAGCAAAATGAGAGTTTTTTTCTTAAATGTTTTCCTAGATTATACTTTCTTTACTTGGTAAGCTAGTCTGAAAATGCAGGTAAGTGCCTTATAATGAAAGTTTACAAAAATTAAGTTTTGTTTATAAAATTTCTCTATTTGCCTTTCAAACAAGGACTATTACATATAAACAATGACAAAAGTTTGCTATCAGTAATTCGAGAACAAAGAATAAAAAAAGGGCAAATTAGGTAATAAAATACAATGGATTTTTTATATTTATAATGGGCTTAAGGGCAAATCTGTCACACATTATGATTTAAGAATTCTCAAAATAAGTAACTTGTTCTCTTCCATCAATATGATCAGTAAATAATGTAATTAAACACAATTTTTGATAGAATAATAAAGCAGATCTTTTAAAAAAGACTTGCATTTGATAAAGTAGTGTTACTTTATTAAAACAACTTGATTATTTTGGTTAATCCAATAAAAGAGATATGCCAGTTTCAATATAGATGATGCTTTATTAGCCTAAGAATCTATATTTATATTTATTTGTAAGGGAAATGAAATAAAGTGATATAGACATCTAAATTAAGAGCCAAGGTGATAGCTTAAAACATTTTGATTGTATTTACCAATGTATTTGATCATAATCATCAAATGAATTTATAAACATAATTAGGAGAGCCATCTTTTATTACACTGAGGGAGACCCCCACATTAGGAATATTATCTAAAATAGAAATATAAAACTCAAAGTGCATTTCCCATTTCATGATTTTAACATACTAGCAGAATGTTACATTAATATTTCCTCAGAATTTAAAAGGCACCCCTCACATGGTATCCTTCTCAATCCACATACATAGATTTTGAGAATAAATTAGATTTCATGTATTTTATTGTAGAGATTCAAAGAAGTAAAGTACTTTATCAGGGTCACAGAGCTTTCTATCAAACACAGGACTTCTGAATTGCTCCTGGTTCCTTTTCTGTTTTTTGCCCAGCTGAAGAAGTGCCGAAGTGTTAAGGTACCAGGTCAGTTTGTGCTGTCTCTACGTATAGACGTGTAGGGAGGGAGGGACGGAGGTAGATGGGTAGATAGATATTTTTAGATAAGTAGATAGATAGGGAGGGAGATGTAGATGTAAAATCATATTTTTTGTTATACTCTACTATCCTAATGTCACGGAGTATTTTTTAATATCCTTCTGATAAAGTACATCAGCTGTTTCTCACACTGGCCTGGTGTGCTCTGATAAAATGGTCTCACACCTTTAGGAGGACGCAGCAGCGTGGATGTAAGAAGTATGTGGTGGAAATGTCACTGGAAATTGTAGCATTTTAGTGATCAAAGATCATTTTAGCAGGTAGGCCACTATTTTAGGGACAAAATTTGATTCAAAATTTGAAAGCCAATATATGTCTCATTTATTTTTGATCAATAAAATAAACCATCATTTGAGGAAGAGGGAAAAAGGCCGATTCTGAGCATCCATTATCAAATTCTCAGGATCTAGACACCTCTGCTTAGCCTGTCAGCATCCCGACAAGATCGTACATTCTGAGGCAACCCAAATGTTTCAATATTTGCACAAAAGTACTTTAAAAGTAGTTCTTTCTCCCAATCCATTATTAATTTTCCTGGATTATTATTATTTTTTTTTTTTTTTTTAAGACAGAGCCTCGAGCTGTCACCCTGGATAGAGTGCTGTGGCATCAGTGCTCACAGCAACCTCAAATTCCTGAGCTCAAGCGAGTATCTTGCCTCCGCCTCCCAAGTAGCTGGGACTACAGGTGCCCGCCACAACGCCCAGCCATTTCTTGGTTGCAGCTGTCATTATTGTTTGGCGGGTCCGGCTGGATTCGAACCCGCCAGCTCAGGTGTACATGGCTGGCGCCTTAGCCCGTTGAGCCACAGGCGCCTAGCCGTTTCCTGGATTCTTTTTTCCCCTGTCATTATAATAATGCAAGGAGAAGAGAAGGACTGCTTTGTGGCAAAATAGAACTAACTTTATTCATAACCGTTATCATTTCACTTACAGAATTTGCATTGTTCATGATTTTCTGCCTTTTAACCAATAACATATAACCACAATATTTATATTTCACTTAATCTCATTACAAACAGGTTGGAATATCATTTTTAAAATTGCCTTATATTTTCCCTAACTTTAAGCTTAAATTTTTCATTGCTAAATATACATGTGCCTGTATACGTAGATGTGTGGATATTTTTTAACCATTATCCCATTATTATGTTTATAGAATAATGATTTTCAATCTTGACAGAGTACCTTTAATGTAAAAGAACTAATTATTGAGTCATGGCTTTAAATGTTATTCAAATAGTTATCCAAGGGTGTTGTAGGCAATTAGTTATATACAATTTGTGAAAGCAAAATAATTCTGAAGTAATGAAGGGCAATCCATATAGTCCTTTTAAGACAAACACCGATCACAACGCTGAAAGCAGTCCTATTTAATATAACGTAGTCTGTCATCCTAGATACCATTCTGTGCCCTCACATTATACATTCCGTTATAAAGACGTTGTCATTTATGCCTTTGGGGGCACAGTGTGGACCAATATATGAGCAAATGCTTTATAAAGGTGCTACTTTGAGTAATGTGGTTGGTGGACCAGTGCTTGTCTATGAACTGGTTCTTGTGGTCCCTCAAGGAGAGAAATCATTTACACCAGAATATAGAGTCAACTACTTCATCAAACTTTACTTTAGCTGTTTTTTTGTTTTTTTGTTTTTTTTCTTTTTTCTTTTTTCTTTTTGGAGAACTAACTTCTCACTGAGAAAAGATCTGTGTATTTAGTTACATTCAGGCCCAAACTCTTCTGTCCTTGAGTACCAGTTTGTGGACCAGATGCCTTGAGTAGCACTGCAAATAATTTCTAAATCATTTACTAACTCCCTCCAAAAGATAGATAGATAAGTTCGCAGTCACCCATCCACCAAATGATTGGATAAAATGAAAATCCGTAGATTCACAGCATCATATCTTTTTGAACCTCTTGAAAGAAAGCCTGTGAACTATCTTATCTATCTATTCAAATGCAAATTTTAATCAGAACCTACAAAATACAGTTAAATTTCTCTTTGAGCTATCTAATTAGTCATACACAGTTTCAGGAACACTTAAGTGTAAATGTTTCCAGCAACTAAATGATTAATGTAAATGGTTACTCTAAAAGGTAAATGACCCAGTTTGAATTTGGAGAAAAGCATCTGCAAATTTTCAAACAATTTTTGAAATTTATCCTGAACATGATGCCAGACCAGAATTAGAAGCCTACTGCAACGATCTTGGAAATGTTTGACTCTTAGAGTCCTTGGGACGTTACTTCAGATAATAATAAAAATAAGACAGTTTCAGTATGATGCCAACTCCAAGAAAATTAATGAAATCAGATATTCATTGGCTTTTTGGAGCTCTATTTTGAGTAAATTTTAGTGCAGATTAAATTAATGGAAGTTATAGAGGAATTTTCATTCATTTCAGATAAAAATCACTACTCCAAAACACAGGTAAAATTGGGGGCAGAAGGATTTTAATAAATTACCACCAAAATAAATAGCTGTCATAGGATGAAATAATAGGAATCTTACTAGGAATAAATTATAAATAAGTGTCCGTGCTCAGTGCAATAAAAATTAGATGTGTCCAAACGTGAAGGCTCTACCTCATCTAGCGTTAGAAAGGATGTTACGCAATAAAGGATGAGGGAAGGATGCACTGCTGTATTTCTGTTCTCCAGAGCCAAAGAGTAAACTTAGAAATACATTTTGCTTCCTTTCTCATCAAAGTATAGAGTCTTAGATTGGCTTGAAGAGAATCACTTCAACAATTACTCATGGGGAAAAAATGCTGACTACTACTGTCTAGTACTACTGTCTATAGTACTGTCTTATAGTACACTCTAGTAGTACTCTCTCATAGTACTGTCTAGAAGTACTATACAGTAGTACTGTCTAGCAGTACTATACAGTATTACTATCTAGTAGTACTGTCTAATAGTACTATGTGGTAGTACTGTCTAGTAGTACTATACAGTAGTACTGTCTAGTAGTACTGTCTAATACTACTATGTAATAGTACTGTGTAGTAGTAGTATTCCATCATAGTGCCCTGCACGCAGTGTACTTTGAAAGAAGTATTACACTAATGAGGTTATATCCAACCTGGTGTTGGCACCAGCATTAAATGCATCCCTCTTTAAATTTCTTTTTTTTCTGAAATGTTTTCTTGTACTTTTTGATGTATTGTCATATTTTTCACATTTAAGTTTTTCTTGCATGTCATAATGTCAGTTTGTATAATGCTCACCAGATGAATATTGAAGCCGGTATTTCATGTTTATTTGTTGTCTTGCACACAGGTGAATCTGGTGTGGAGGAGTGGTCCCAGTGGAGCACATGCTCAGTTACTTGTGGTCAAGGGTCGCAGGTGCGAACCAGAACTTGTGTATCACCTTACGGGACTCACTGCAGCGGCCCATTAAGAGAATCAAGGGTTTGCAATAACACTGCCCTCTGTCCAGGTAGTGTTAGCAGCAACTACAACTGTGGATGTTATTGAATTGTGTCATGCTACGCATTTGGAACAATTTGTTATTTTCATATGAACTTGGTTTAGCCATTTTAATTAGAGTGGATAAGTGTCATTCTTTCTCAGCTGTGATATTTTATCATGTACAGGATTATTTCTGCTTTCAGAGCAGTCAAGAAATGATATAGTGACTCCCCTACCCTATGCATAGTAAATATTAGCTTCAAATTTCTGTATCTGCTTCTAATAGTATTTCAGGTTTAAATGTTTTTCTGTATTGTAGATAGCGGAACTATCCAGTTAACTTTTGAGGACAAATGTAGTTTGCCAGCATACTAGAAATAGAACGTGCATCCATTGTTTAAGGCACTGGTTGGCATAGTCCTTCAGGCAGTCAGCATTTTTCCTACCACATATTTGAACCTATCAGGGAAAGCAGTATCCCTGACAAAATAACTTCTTGCTATTTTATTTTATTCATGTAACTTGCTTCATAGAGCCTTCCACTGCTTTGCAAATAAAGCCATTAAGGAGAGAAGGGAGAGGCAAAGAGAGAGAGAGAGTGATCGGCCATGTTAAATGGACCACAACATAATAGCATGCTTAGTTAGGGTCAGATTTTCCAAGTTACATCAAAATTTTGTTGTTCAAGTGAAGCACATATGTATATTACACACAGTTCTTCTTTTCAGACCACTGCCTTTTAAATAAAAATAAGTATGAATAGGAACTCGGGCTTTTTTTCAAGAGGTTCAAAAAGACATAATGTTGTGAATCTCAGGATTTACATTTTGGCCAACCATTTGGCGGATGGGTGACTGCGAACTTATTGACTACTGCAGTTGACTCTAAAGTTGCATTTGTAGCATTTCCAGAGGTCTCAAAAAAGGGGTAGGGATAAAGAAGGGGACAGACACTGTAGCAGCCTTCATCTGCTAACTTGGGCTTACAAGTTTCCGGTGAGATCCATTTCTAGAGATGGCTAATTCTGCAGTTGCTAAAAGCAAGAGGAGAGAGTGGGTAGCATGGGGTAAGGGCAAGAATAATCTCAATTTTTCAGCAGAATAGGCAAGGTCGATCCATTAAAAGACAGTCTGGAGGAGTTGTCATCTATAGAGTTTCAAATTTTCAAGACGAAAAAGTTTTGAGGGTCCGTGTCACAACATGAATCTACTTAACACTACAGAGTTGTGTACTAAAAATGGTTTAGATGGCAAATTTTACATTATGTGTTTTTTATCATAATAAAAAAAGACAGTCAAGGAAATAAAAGGAAGCGGTGGGCAGAAGGTGGAGGAGGAATGATGCAACGAGGTGGGAAAATCCTTTATAACAGAATTGAAAGGTACCAAAACAGGGAGATGAAGGTAAAATTAAAAGCTAAGCAGGGCAGAAAGCTGAAGGCTGTAAGAAAGGAAAGACAGAATTACCAGGAGATGAGCAGTGAGTGCCAGTGAAAAAGTGAAAAATCGATGGCCAGTGAGAATTAGACTAGACAAGAAAAAACATGGATGAAAGATACAAGATTCAAAGGAAAAAAAAGTGCTTACGGAGGTCATGGAGAGGGAAGCCAATAAAAAAGGATGCTAAAAACAGGGCTCGTCGCATCTAGGCACATGGGGTAAGAGAAGACAAAAGAAAGTAAGGACGGAGCTGAGGATTTCATTTATTTTTTTTAATTGACAGACAGCATTATATATTTGCATCTTGTACACCATGATGTTTTGAGGTATATGTACATGTGTATATACATATAGTCAAATGGCTCAATCTAGCTAGTTGACAAATCCATTACCTTATACACAGCAGACTGATCATTTCTGTGCTAAGAACACTTAATGTCCACTCTGTTTACATTTTTCAATAATATATCTATCATTATACAGTCACCATACTGTACGATAGATCTCTTGAAATTGTAACTGTAATTACGTATCATTTGACCAACGTACTTTAGAAATGACCTCTTCAGACCACAAGGACAAAGTCTTGTGGATTTTCATTTAGGTGTGGGTACAGTGGCTTTTCTGGGAGAATATTTAAAGTTGGTCCCTATTTACAGTATTTACAAAAATTTTTCTGAGCTCAAGTTCCCAGTCCTTGGCAATGATAAAAGTGTCAGTAGAGGATTAAGCTGCACTTGATAATATACATTTATCTCATCACAATCTATTGGAATAGTCAAGATCCTTTCAATACATAAGGATAGGGTCTGATGGCAAACGGATCTCCAAATGTGAGTCTGGGTGGATCCTAAACTTCTCCACAATCTTCCACTCAGACCTTACTTCCCAGTCACTGCTGTGCACATTCATAGTGTTGACGTATGGAAGTCTCCATCATTCTGCCAAAGACTGCTGAACAAACCCCTTACTGGGGCAAGTGTGCTTCTCCCACACCAGACTGCCAAGCTCTTTCACTCTAATATCTAGAAAATTGAATAATATTTTATGATTATAAAGTTTTCCTTGATTTCTTAAATATCTTAATACTTACACAAGTGTACACCAATCAATAATACCGCTTCACCTTCATACATAGAGTTTTTCATCTTTCTAAATTTGGTTAAATAATGGCATTGATAAGAAAAATGTATATTTTAAACATTGTTCTATTTTAGTGTTGAAGTAGGAAGACGAAAAGAATTTTGTTGCTTTCTTTTCAATTTTCCAAACATGAATAATTTTGCAACTTCATCATTTTGAAAATGTAGAATAAGGATTCCACTAAAGGAAATTGGGATTTCTTTTAATATGGCTATTGTATTTTTTTAGGAAATATTTCGTGTTCAATATTTTGTTTAGTTATTTTCCATGCTAGTAGTATACTTCCTTCTCAATCTAATGTATTCTGAAACCAGTGACGGAGAGTGAATTTTAAAAATTAAAATAGTAATTAATCACTGTCAACATTTTTCTAAAGTAATAAAGTCTCAAGAGGAAAATTAGCTCAGAAATCAGTAACTGATTTGTCACACTGTGGACACTCAAATGTATTTGGCATTTAATTAATGAAATTAACACAAGAAAAACCCAAATTGAATATAAAAGTCACTTTTCACAAAATATGTAGAGTGATAGAATTAGAGCTTGTATTTATTTGCACTATGAAAGTCAATAGTGTTATAAATTAGTTCACTCACCCATATTATTTAAATTTCAAAAGAAGTATTTTCTTAATTAAATTGAATAAGAATGGGTTTCTCCTACCACAAAGCAAATCTTTTGTTTGACTTTATACTTTCTTCAGAAACTGTTAGTCCTCAGAATAGAAAACAATGGACATAAACAGAAAGTCAGTTGAGCAAAGTAGAGAATTATATTGAGTTGTATATTTACCGTCCTGGTTAAATTACAGTTTTACAATCTATCCAGGGAGCTCAATAAATCTTTGTTGTGGGGGGCATGTCAGGTGCATATTTTGGATGTTTAGCAGCACTGATGTTGTCTACCCACTTGATACCAGTAACTCTCCTTTTTCTTCAAGTTGTGACAAAAAAAAATATTTCCCGACATTGCCAAACAGAGGGGTCGACATTATTCCTGCTTGAGAACTACTCTCGTAAAATCTTTATGTGTTCTATTCCTATAGAAGTTTACGTAGAAGAAGGAATACTTTTGGATGTTTTTGTAAATGTCACAGTTGTCATATTCATTTACATCCCAAGAAAAAAGAAACCTGTCCCTTAAAAGAGATATTTTATATACAGCCCAGTCTAAATCATAAGAGAATTTATATGTTTATTTCAAAATCTAATGGTAATATATTTTGTGTATTGTATATCTTTCATTTCCTTTCTAGTTAGCACAAAAAAATATACATATATATATAGCTAGGAAGAAAGTAATTTAGGTGATTGAGGCAGATTTATATTTATTGGTTTTATTAGGATCTTTTAAAATGAACTAGATCATTTACAGATTTTCGTATCTTACTGCAAAATAAAAAGTAACAATTTTCCATTCAAATAAAAATGTCTAATCTTTAACATTAATCTTATGAATAGCGTCTATAAACATTAAAAGGTATGTGTTATAATTTCCTACTAATTCAGTAATATCTAAAATAACATTGTTAATGATTTGTATTCTTTTCAAATGAATAAAAGTATTTTATCTTTTTAAAAATGATCCCAGTCATGAAATTTCATCATGTAACCATGAAAACTGTTAAAAAGAATTAAGTAACATTAATTTTCTGAGGATTCCAGTTTCATAGTTCAACTAAGCCATCAAGGTTAATCAACATATTTTGTAATTTATGGAGAAAAATCTGCCAATTTAACAGCTTCTTTTTTCCTGGAATTGTGCAAAGCATGTACAGTGGTATAATTTGATAGAGGAGAAAAGGAACAGAAGCAGCAATATGAATATCATATAGCATCATTAACACTTTATATAGAAATTTGTTTTTAAATGGAGTAATTTTGGTAATTGGAAATAAATGCAAAAACTTATAAACATCCATTTATATAACAAAATATATTCATGTAAATTACTTTTTAAATTTCCCAATATAATTGTATATGTATATGTATATAATATCTTCTTAGCACTAAACACAGACTTTTTTGTTCACATATTAATGGATACAAATTAGTTTTGGTTTCTCAAACTTTTCATGACAAAAATGAAAACATTTTACTTTCTCTCACCCTCTTATTATTTTTCAACATATTATTTCTAAATATATATTTCCCAGAAAGTCTCACAGAATCTTAGGGCCCTTTCATTGATTATTACTCAAATTTGACTTATTTTTTCACTATTGGACCATAGTTTCACAGCCAGATGAGGCAACTTCGATACATAAATGAAAGAGAACGGGTTACCGCAGAATTAAGGTATCACATATGTATTTTTCAAATAACAACTTAGTCAACATATACATGAAGAAGATTCTAGAAATACTGTATTTACTCGTATAATTCCTCTGCTGCCTTACGTGGACTTCTGTTTAGTCCTACCAATGTTGAAGAGAAAATGAACATCTTTTTTTCTTATATTCTGCTATAAATTTCTCTGCCTTTATTCATCCCAGGAGTTCTGAACCTGGACCATCTAAGAGCACAGTAAAACCAGAGATTCATCATCAAGACAGGAACTTTTGAACCAAAGAGCATGCTTTTGCTGGCTTCATTTTATTTGCATTACTCATTGAATATTATTACTTACTGTCCCAAATATTAGGAATTGGAATGAGAGTGGTGATTTGACAATGCAGGCAAAGGATCTAAACTGTGAAGCCTGACGGTAATTTGTAAAAGATATCACTGTTTATCACAGTATTATTATGAAGGATCACAATTTATGTTATTTCTGATCAAGTTTGAATTAATTATAATGATATTTTTGACAAATTGACATATCTATCGTTATGTTACTCATAATCTTATTTAGATCATTGTTTTTGTTAGAAATTTATATTAATTAGAAGGATTTCCATTTGTGTCAAGTTGTTGGAGGAAGAAAAGCATCTTCTGGTTTTATGGTTATTAGAAAGAGATTTTCATATTTACCTTTCATTTGGAAAAAAGTAGGATCTTATACAAGTCAATACAGTATTTGAATTTTTTTCTTAATCAAAATCTGGTGACTTTGACCTCATATTTTTTAAAGGAAAATAAAAATACATAGTTATATTCTAAAATGTGTTGTTGAAAACCTGTTTAAAAATATAGATTAATTTTCAGACTTTTATTTTTGTTTTCTAATACTATAAAAGTCTTTAATCCTGAATATTCACAAGTGTTAGAAAAATTAAGTTAACCCTTAGCTTTTTAAATATAATTTGACTCTAGAAGATCATCTCAGGTACGAGAAAGTTAATTCTCTACACTATTGGTTCATATTACTTTGACTTAAAAATAATTCATGACTACTTTACCATGAAGAAAAGAGGTTCATTTTTATTAAACATAATGAGAAGTCTCTAGTTAATGACATGAATAATTGTTCAAATACAGGAAAAAGCACATATTTTTTCCATTATTTTAATGAATTTTTATTTAACTTCTGCATTTTAAAATAAGAAAATAATCTCTATTGAGCTTTTGAAATATTCTCATATTTATCTATTTGATGAGTTTTGTTTCTTAACTATAAAGAAAAATATTTTTGACTCTACCTCTTTGCTTTTGTTGTTGAAGCTTCTTTGCTTTATTACAGTACATGGAGTTTGGGAGGAATGGTCACCATGGAGTTTATGTTCATTTACATGTGGTCGAGGCCAAAGAACAAGAACAAGGTCGTGCACCCCTCCTCAGTATGGAGGAAGGCCGTGTGAAGGACCTGAAACCCATCATAAGCCTTGTAATATTGCTCTCTGCCCAGGTGAGCACATTCTGCATTCGGTGAACTTTGCATTTATGTACATCACATATGATCTTTAGGGTTCATAGGAAATACTGAGTACATCTTTCATTCAGTTACATTGGAAAATATACCCTTTGGTTGTTTCTTCCCTAAAACTGAGTATCTTCCTTCATTCCATCATACATAGTGATGTGTAATATCTCCTTGGGTGAGTATGAATCAATGCTCACATTTATTGGATCTATTAATGTATATATTAATGTTTTCCACTAAGATTTTTATCTGCACTTAGTTTTTCCTCCTGGGAAAATTACAAGGAGTCCTAAGGACTGGACATGATTATTGCCTTTGTACTGAAAGTAGATAGATTTGATTTAAAGGTAGTCATCCTAATGTTATTCCTTCACACTAATTTAATTAAGAAGTTGGAATGTACCACTCATCATGAATAAAAATGACAGATATGTATTAGAAAAGCAGACTCTCTATATCTATTGCAAGATGAATAACATGGTTAGACCATAAGTGATATATAATACTTTGTGATTATAAAGACTGTGCAGTCTGTTCTTAGTGTCTGTTTATGTTATATTAATATTTTCCTTCCTTTAAAATGTTTCAATTCTATTTTATCTATGTTTGATAATTAATCTCTCCCATTATGCCAGGGAAAACTCTTCATAATGATATTATTTGGTTTAAAAAATATTCCAAAATAAATATGAAATTCTGTTAATGAGATCACTAATATTCTGCTTATTTCTTCTCCCTCTTTCTGTAAATACACAGGCAGATAGACACACACATACATATTTACACCATGCCTTTTCCTCAAAGATTTGAAAAATTATATACAAATTTTTTAATTATTTTATATTTTTAAGTGCTAAATGGTTTCAATTATAGAGAATCAAATATAGTTCAATCTTATTTCTTCATGTCGTGCTAAGAAACAGATAATACAAGGAAATAAAAAATAATATATAACTACATTGAATCCCTTTTAATACATTGGTTTTTATTACCTCTTTTACCTAACTTTATCCCCATAAATACAAAAATTAAAATGCCACTGATCAGTTAAAGTGCTGTGAACCAAGTTTATCATAGTCCATACCTTCCATGAACTTTTCTAGAGGTAAAATATTAGAATGTCAGTAGATATCGGAAGCCATATAGTTACGATTCAGAAGTCAAAACTTACTTTCCTAAGTTGATGTAGTCATGGGGGCTTTCTCAATTGAGTAGTAAACATACCTGTTTCCAAGCAAGTTGGTTTTAAATGTTATTATACTATCATTGTAATTTAAGAGCAATAAAATCAAATGTCTTTCTTTTGGGTGGAGCTTTTATTTTTGGACCATGTTTATATTATTTGTGAATCTGGCTACCTCTTGTTCCTTCATAAGTGAGTATTATGGGACCAACCTTGAATACTTAAATATGTCATGTCATTTCTGAATCCTGTTATTTCCTTTCTTGAATTTAGTTGCATCAGAAAAGATGTAAAATTGGGATTCATATTGTATCCCAACTTACTTACTTTTTGAAAGGAAACTCTAATAACTATGATTTTAAAATGCTTTCATATACTTCTCTAAATTTGATCATTGTAAAATATGAGATTTATGTGATGCAAACATTTGGAATTCTCCTTAGACCTCATCATCTGATAGCTAAACTCATCCATATTCACTTAATATAAAAGCATCAACATGCATCAGCTAGATATAAGACACTACTAAGAAGAATATATAGTTCCTAATCTCAAAAAATTTACAATTTATTCAGAAAATTCAGACATAAATTTGTGAAAAATTAGCAGTTCTGAAAAAGGCATAGAAATACTCTAATCTCAATGAAAGGTGATAATTGAAGGACTCTATGGTTTCAACAGACATTTCTTCTAACCATCCTACCTGAGATTCATTAAGAAATTATTGAAGGGATAAAACTATGATAGGCATTAATCAGTTGTGAAGAATATGAATCAACATCTATAGAAGTTCTCCTTGGTTACACTAATATATTAACCAACATATGATGACGTGGGTTGCAAACCACTATAATGAATTAGACACTATGTAAGGATGATTATATGTACATTGTTCTCATCAAATAATGAAGTGTTTTTTATTCATGCAGAGTTTGATATCTACATATAAATAGTTATTATTTTATCAGTTACTTTGCTTAGTCAATGTCTAGCATTTCTCACTTCTCTTGAGGGATCCACATAGGAGAAAAGAAGATTGGAAAAAAGCATATATGTATTTCCTAGTTAGAATCATTTGTTCAAACTGGAAGGCCATGCCTGAGAGCAGTGGCTGATTTTGAAGAGGGAGATGGGGAGGAGGCACAGAGCAACAAAGGGAATTCATTATTATTTGCTCACTGTCTATAAACATCATGTGATCTCATTTTCTTCTTTTTGCCAACTATACTAACAGGTAAAATACTATGAGAGTGTGTGTGTGTTCATTTAGAAGTCTTTGTGGTCTGTTTTTCATCTTTCATCCAAATTTAAAGCTGTTTGCAGTCGAGACCACGTTTTCTATTTTCTCTGGATTTTCATTGCAGTCATTCATTGAGCCCTGAGTTTGTAACGCTTTTAATAACTGAAGTATTTGAGAACAAGAAACTTCTCTTCAATTTCCTATTTATCTCTTCATCCAACTTTATATCTGGTAGTATCTATCCAACAGTTACTATTGAAAAGACTTTTTGACATACACAATCCAAATTTCTAAAATTTATCCCAAGATTTTAAAGGGCATTTCCTATGTCTGTTTAATTATACATTAGTGTGCTGTAGTGGAAAGACTACATCTTGGACTTTTGCAAGAAAACACAGATGTCTAAACTTAGACTTTTACCTTTTAATGTAACTATGTCACTCTTGTGATCCTTGGTTTCTTCATCTGTAAAATGATACCAACTTCACAATACTGTTAAGAGAACTAGATGAGATGCTGGAAGGTAGAGAACCTGGTAAGGGGCAATGAGGAAAGTCTTGGCATTATTAACTTACACCTTCCAACCAAAGTCTGTTGGGCTCACACCTATAATTGACAAAGTTGAGTTCGTTACTCTTCCCTGGGAGGAAAAACCAACGTAAGGAACTATGGGGCATCTCAGTAAAAGGATGTTAGAAAACTTATGAAGGAATTTGGGCTTGTGATAGTTTATTTGGGGGAGGATTTAAGGAAAAGAGGCTTTGTTCTGGATTAGATGCCGTTAGGAAGGAACAAAGATTCTGTTTCTGTATATCTTAATAAGTTAACTGAGTGAATGGAAGACTATCTATGATTGGAGAAGAAATAACAGACACTCATATTAGCTGAGAAAGAAGAATGTTTGGCACTTTGATGGTTGCATTCTGAGCTTGTTCTTATCTCTGAAGTGACTTTGTCTATATTAATGTTTATTGTTAAGGGTTTAGGACCACCAGGAGATAACAGAGACTTGCAGTGAGCGTGAGGCAGGCTGCTGACAGCACGGAGGTCTCGCTGTGTGTGTAGAACCAGTTCTGAACGTTCCTTATGGTGACTCCTCTGCTAGAGTGATTCGATCACTTTAGAAACCTCTGTCCTTAATGGTTTCATTTTTATTAACATTTAACTGGGGAAAAGTGTCAAACGTACTGTAATGTTTACATTTTTCTAGTAGGGCTTTTAATAAAATTATATAGATACATATCCCCAAATTAAAATTTATATTATGTTTTCCAAAATTAAACACTTCAGAGAACATAAAAGCTTAAGTTCTTAGTTTTAAGTCTCAAGTTTTGTGCTAATTTCCTTTATAGTCTTTTACTTTATGGTGATCATTTTATTCCTACAGTCTGTAGTTGAAGAGTGGAGGAGCCAGTGATTTAAGTTTAGTTCTCATTTTCTCCAGTTTGCCATTTCTTAATCTAGTAAGTATACAGTAAAGTATAAATAATATAAAGGACACGGATAAATAATAATTGCATGAAAGATTAAAAGCTAAAATAAATAAAAGATCTATTGGGATATCTTTTCATTTATATCGTGGGTAATGTAAAAATGAATTTAATTATATGGTCCAGTGGGAAACAGAGTAGTCCAGAATTCAGAAGATACAGATTAAGATTCGGTCCTCATACTTAATTAAGAAACTTTACTTAGGCAACTTATCTTCTCTTTCCCTCAATTGTCTCATTTATGAAATGCAGCCAGTAGTCATTATCCTTCCATATCATAGGATTGGTTAATATTAGGTAGAAGTACCTTGGACAGTATAAATCTTGACATGAAGGGGAGGATATTTATTATGATTTATATGAAGGTATTACCTTAAAATTAAGGAGTTTCGGGGAAAAATTGGTCAAATAAACTGAGGATATTATGATAAATTTTCAGTTCTACATCTTCAATTATAGACTCAAAGGGATTTGTCTATTGGGTTTGAAGTGGGGACAAGTACTTACATATAGGTTGGAGTCAGTCTGTAAGTCTGAGCAGTTATAAAGTTGGTCATTCTACATTTAAGGAACAGCAATCCTAGGCCAGCCATCGTGGCTCATGCCTGTAATCCCAGCACTCTGGGCGGCCAGGGTGGGTGGATTGCTTGGGCTCACAAGTTCGAGACCAGCCTGAGCAAGAGCGAGACCCCCATCTCTACTAAAAAAGAAAAAAGAAAAACTGAGGCAAGAGGATTGCTTGAGCCCAAGAGTTGAAGGTTGCTGTGAGCTGTGATGCCACAGCTCTCTACCCAGGGTGACAGCTTGAGACTGTGTCTCAAAAACAAAACAAAACAAAACAAAAAATATACAGCATTCCTGTGAACTCAGAGACCTCTACAGGAATGCTGTCAGGTTGTAGTTTTCAGAGGTATTTGCATACTCTTACAGACACTAAAAAGAGAGAATCACTCACCCATAAGACCTCAGAAACACAGCTGCACCCAAATATTTCTATTATCTAGAGGAAGAGGCTTAAATCTCTTGCAAACCTAAAATCTTGATTCTTAGCACCTGAGAAAGCTGAGCCACAGGCCCCTCTGTCCAGTGAAGATAGTAAGTGGGAAAATGCTAAACATTTGCCGGAACTTGGGTCAAAGGTCCCTGATTGGGTTGGCATGAGGATGCTATAATTTGAAACTCATACGCTGGCTCATTAACCTATTCTTAAATTAATTTTGATTTTATCTTCTTAACTTTCTAATCTGTTTCATGGCAATTGTGTTTTTTTGCGTCAGCTTAGATTTTGAACATTATTCTAATGTTCATTCAGTTCTTAGATTGAACTATTTAAAAATTGTGTCTGTATTAATCTTGCCTTGCTTAATCTTACTAGTTAATATTTGTCTCACTTAAACTTTAACTTGTTTACCACTTTTTTCTTCTTTTTAGCTTTACCATAATCATGTGCTTGTATTTTTAATTCTAATTGTTAAAGATGATATTGCATTTTGATTTTTTCTCCTTTGTTGTTTATTTTAAAATGACAAGTGGGCTCATTAACCTATTCTTAAATTAATTTTGATTTTATCTTCTTAACTTTCTAATCCGTTTCATGGCAATTGTATTTTTTGTGTCGGCTTAGATTTTGAACATTAGTGGAAGACATAGTATTTTGCTCTTCAACATACACCAAAAGCTGGGGGTAAGACTCTGGTATATTTCAGTCTTGTATCCTAAAAGAGTCTTTCCAGATCCTTGGGTAACTCCCAACTCAATGCAAATTTGAAGTCTCTAACTTTGCCATCACTAACTGAAATAACTTCAAAACCGGGACTCAGAATTTTTCTGCCTTTAATACTTCCTTATATGAAACTTAATCAGTCCATAACATTCATCCCAAAGAAAGTTCCAAATGAGAATTTTAATTACTGAAATATTCAGAACCTTATGGGCAGCGCATCATCTAATTTGTGGTTATCGTTATCTACCCTGTTCTAAATTGTCAGCAATTATTGGTCAAGATGTGAAAATCATCTGATAAACAATACTTTAATTAAAAAATGTCACAGAATTTAATTTGGCCCCTGTACAAAGACAATTTTTCTACTGGGTGAGCACGTACAATTATCTTTATGTGGCAGCAAGAAGTTCATATAACAAAGTAAAGCCCAGGAATGTAATAATTTCATCTTTTTGTCATTTTAACTCTTCTGATTCTGGACAGTTTGGTTATTTGTTACACTGCTAAAGTGAAACTTTAATTGTACCCACGGTGACATTTATGTATAAGGAAGGACACAATGGTAACACAGACTGGTCGGTCTCTCAGTGTTCCCCCAGCTTTAAAACGTACCCTTACTGTTCTGGATTTTTAGTCACCTTTGTAGAATCACTCATCAAGTAATAGCCACTTGGAGCTTCTAAATTTAAAACTAATGTTAAAAAATAAAAGAAATCCGACTGCTAGTGCTTATGATGGAAATGAAGACAAATTGAAAAAGCCCAAGAAATTTTTGATCCCCATGTGGCTACATATTATAGAATATTTGTATTCTGGTATAGTGATCATTAATGCATGAATAATTAAAACAAAAAAGAGAGGAGGGGATTTCATTCCAAATAAATTTGGGGGGCAACATTTTAAACAAAATTCCTTTAATACAGTACTCCTTGATTCATGTCCAAACTGGCAATCCAAATTCAACATCATAAAAATATAATTTTGCTTTTAGGGCTGTACATGCACAGATGTGTTTGGATACTAGACTCACATAATTCAATAAAAAGATCCACTTTTGCCTATTTGATTAAGCAATCCCCCCAAACAAACCTTGATTCTCTATTTTTTATACCCTGCCATGCCAACCGTACATGCAGAAAGTATCACAAATATATCCACCTCCTTCTATGCCCACTGATGCCTCCACAATTCACTCCCCCCCATCAGTTCTGTCTGGTCTAGGGTAATATTTCCCAGTACCCATTCTTGCCTCATCCTGTCCATTCTACGCACAACAGTAAAATTAAGTTTTAGAATATAAATTGTATTTTATCACGTCTCTACTTAAAAATTCCCCCATATCTTTGTATCTCCCCTGCTCCCGTGGCGTACAGGGACCCATAAGATCTGGCTGGTGGGTGCTGTCTGAACCCATCTTCTGCCACTTCCCCTTTCCATGATCCCACAAGCCCCAGTCTTCTATCTGTTCCTGAACACACAACGTATTCTTGATCTCAAGACTTTGCACTTGCGTGGGGCCTTCTGCAGATGTTCACATTATTGGCTCTTTCTGGTGCTTCTGACTCAGCTCAATATCATCTTTTCAGAGAGGCCTGGTTGAGCATTCTCTCTTTTCACATTATCTTCACAACACTTATACCTGACACACTCTTGTTTGTTTATTCATCCGTTTACTTGTGTATCTGTTTCCACCACAGCCCCCCCAGACTCTCGGACATGAAAGCCAAGCTTAGTCATCTTTCTCAACACAGTTCCACCAGGTCCTAGTGGAGCAAGACCAGTCACAGACCAAATTCTCTCTGCAGCTTTACTTCTGTGCACAATGAAACTCTAAGAGTTTCATTTACACTTTGCCAGCTTATCATGGAACTCTTTTTCTGAAAGAACACCAAGATGTGAATCCTATTTCAGTAGGCATGCAGCTTTAGAAAGAAAGCTTTAAGGTATTTGCACATTCATAGGTTTCCAAAAACCCTGAGAGGCCCTTCTTAGTAATGTTGGAAGTCAGCCCTACCGTGGGAGCAGAGGGAATGTTTGTCTCGACCGCCTCATGCTAACTGTGGGGAGGAGCCGTTATGCAGGTTGAAGGAGAACCAGCTTCCTTCCCACAGCAGTTCCCAGCTAAACAAATGAAAAGAAAGATGGCGTCCCTTCACTTCTTGGAGAACCTAGATGGGTGGTTATAAAAAAAGAAATGTAGATATACCATATGATAAATGCCCATTTTTAGGTTTGTTAGAAATTATCCCTAAAAGATAATGCATACATTCTGTTTGAAAATGCTTAAATGTCCAGAACAGAACTCTTAATTTTCACCTCCTCATCTTCCATCTGCTCTCATTCAGTGAAATGACACTATAATTTTCTGAGACGTTTTGGGGCTAAGGTCCCTATTAAAAATAATAATAATAATAATAATAATGACTTTTAAAAAAAATTCTAGAATATGATACTGAAAAGAAAAATAAACTAAAATAAAACAATGTCTCATATTGGGCATGAAAATAAATTCTTTCCTATATATATTATGCCATCTAGTCCTTTAAATTAAATTCATATGTCACTCTCCTTTCTGACTTCTCAAGTCCCTGTTTTCTCAATGACTTGAATTTGACACACCAAAGAAATGTCAAGCTTTTCCTCTTCGGTTTTTTCTATTCAGTGAGTTACTTTGTCAAGTCTCTTCCCCAACAGTGCAATTCATGTTCCGTAAAACGATCTGTGGATTCTCACTGTAAATAGAAAAGAACAAAAAATGTCCGCTTGATACATCGTCCATGTCATTTTTTTTTCCTGTAACTGACTTTATAAATGTAACCATTCACATCGAAAATACATGTTTTCTTAGTGTATTTCTTAGTAGGCAGTACTGTTGATCGTCTGGTTTCTAATGCTAACCCTCTCTTGAATGTTGGCCAAAACACAGAACATGTAGATTATCAGCAAGGACTGAGTGACTAATATTACAAATATGTGAATTTAAAATCTTAATTTTTCTTTTTTACTGTTGGTGACACAAAGTCTTCTTTTACTGAAAGGTTAATGAGCAAATCCATCATCTATATTCTCCTTCTTCCTAATATCTTTTGAGCCAGGGCTTTTCTCGTTCCTTCTGCTACATTTCTTCTCTCTGATTTCCACGTTTGACGTCCTCATTCCTGACTCCACCTCCTTTTAGCTAGAAAGGCATTATCTTCTCTTTGCCAGTGAGTGGGCACCTATTGTATTCGCAATAGATCATTCTCAAAGTTTGCCTCAAACCAGAATGCTGAAGGACATCATTTATTCCTTTCTACTAGTCACTTAGTACTAAGATGAGGTTGCCATCACCTAATTCACCTTTGTTAATGCGTTGCATTCTGAACATTCTCAATAATGTACTTTCTTTTGCCAAATAGATGGTAAGGTGTAGGTAGGGCGTGAATCTGTTTTTATAAGCCCTTCTCAGAATGCTTAGGATAGTGAGGGTTCATAATGCAAGCTTTAATAAGTGTTATCTCCGAAAAGCAAAATTCTAAAATGAAAAATCCACTCATATTTAAAGCCAAAATAGGGGAGAAATAATTTATAATGTGTTATTGATTCCTTGGAATTTTCTTTTTTGTCTAGCAAATGGAGTGCATTGTCAATAAGATTGTATCAGATTCGTTTAATAAAGTGAGGTGCCAAAATTACATGAAAGGGATGATTGAATTAGCATTTTGTGATTTATAATCTCACAAAGGGTTTATTAAGTACAGCTAGATACCTATTAAACAACCTTGTTTTTAATAGTTACATGAGAGGCTTGAAATTAGGTTGAAAGTACTTACTCATATTCTGCCAAGCTTTCTTGTTTGTTTGGATGAATTTTCACAGCAACATTGGCTCAGATTGGTCAGAACTTTGCATTTGCGGTGAAATCTCTTTTATTTATGATCAAATTGAGGAAGAACGATGGAATGACATTGGAAGAAGCAGACAGCCATATGCTAGTACATTTATAACACATAATATGCTAGTTGATGCATCATCATCTGGAAAATATTTTTGGCTCAATCTTTGGCTCATTCCTATTTTGTGGCATATATGATTATGCCTTTGTCAGTGCTGTTTCCTATGTCTAAGTTGCCCAAATCTCACTGTTGTCAATCTAATATAATTGCTCCTCAATTATCTGTCCTCTGAAAGCCTAAATCCTGTGTATGTCATGTTAGGAAATCTTTGCCCTTAATCTTTTATTTACTTGTTTGCATGCATAATGGCTTAAATTATAAGATTTTTGAGGTTGGGATTTATGTTCTTTTATTTCTCTATCTCTTGTTTACACTTACCACAGCATCTGATAACTAATAGCTGCTCAAAAATCATTTGAATGAATGAATAAATAAACAAATCTCAATTTGAACATCCTAAAGACAAATCAAATACAACAGTCAATATTAAATTCCAGTCAACACGGAGCAAATTGCAGGGGTACAAATCAAATCTATCAAGTATAGAACATGAATGTCTTAACACAATAATTAAGGAAATGAGGTGAAAGCTATATTAATTAGTTTGATGTAAGCATTCCAAATTGTTTAAAAAAAATCAACACATTGTACCCCACAAATGCATAAATGTATTCGTGATCTATGTGTATATGACTTAATAAAAGAAAAAAATAGTAAATTCCAATCATCATACACCAGTCATCTGGGAGTAACTTGGATTCCCTCTTCTTCAGCTTCGGCTCCCATGGCCAGTCCTTCCGAGTTCCTCTCACTATCCCTTCTTGGTAGCTTTCTAATCTCTAAGGCACTCGTTAGCATTGCCTCATTATCCTGGCTCAGACCCTTCCCAACTTCTGCTCTGATTCTTCCTCATCCTGACTAGATGTGATCAGAGAATCCCCCATTTGAATCCTTCAACATCTTCTTAAACATAACACAGCTGACAAAATTCTTGTAAAATCTGGTGTCTTCTTTTTAACCAACCTCCTCTGTTAGCTATCTGCAGCTACCTCTCTAGATTCTATTCACAATGACCTTCTTCCAGTTCCTGAAAATGGCCATGTTTCTTCTGCCGAGGAACTTTGTACATCCTTCTGTGTGGGACATAACTTTAATCCTCAGTATTTTCTCGTTGTCCTTCGAGGCTTGCCTGAAACCTCGGTTAGTCACGGAAGACTCCATGGACCCTCCAAATTTCTGTCTGACAGTGTGATGAAATTATCCTTTGGAACACAGCCATATAATTGATTTATTTAGGCCATTATTAATTGTTTAATTGTAGTGGTTCCTTTTCTAAAATATGAGCTGTATATGGTATTAGTATTCATTTTATTCACTGCTCTGTGGATTCATCTCATTGCCCAAGACCTTATGTTTTTGAGAACTCAATAAATAGTCTTAGGGAAATAAGTGAATAAAGAGATACTGGATATATAATAGGAAATAGAAGTGCAAATAAGGCCCTAGTCATTCGGAGGGTAATAATTAGTTCTCAGGTCAGCGTGACCTTCCCATTCGGTGTCCATCAGCTGAGTTCCTCTTCAAGGATGGTTTTGCCTTGACCTTAGTGTGCAGCCTTCCCAGTTGGAGATTTCCTTACATTGTCTCTTTCTCCTTTGGCAGTGGATGGACAGTGGCAGGAGTGGAGTTCGTGGAGCCAGTGCTCAGTGACGTGCTCCAATGGGACCCAGCAGAGGAGTCGCCAGTGCACTGCAGCTGCTCACGGGGGCTCTGAGTGCAGAGGGCCCTGGGCGGAAAGCAGAGAGTGCTACAACCCCGAGTGTACAGGTGAGGCCTGAGTCCTGCACAGAGAGGGTGCCCACCAACTACAACATGTCACAGGGCCATTCCAGGTGGCCACGGAATAATGTCATAATAATTACGCATTTCTGCTAGGTGAAACCTGTTATACCAGAACTTATTCTGCTGTATGCCATGCTAAGAAAGTAATAAAATTTAGGAAGTTCTGGGATTAAATACCAAAATAGTTGATGACTTTTAGCACTGCACTGCCATTTTTTTACCAGTAAGATTTAATGTCCATGTAAAGGCTCTGACACGCTCATGTGAACTTCTGTTAATCACAATGCTGTCTCTCTGTGGCCAGTAATTTAAATATATGAATCAAGTTTATTCAGGGTGGTAGATTGCTAAAAACCTGAAGGGACAGTAGTGCTCTCAGATTTTACAATTCCAAAGCAGTAGGCGGGAGACCACTGCTCTTGACCATGCCACATTTCTTTCAGCCAATGGTCAGTGGAATCAATGGGGTCACTGGAGCGGTTGTTCCAAGTCCTGTGATGGCGGCTGGGAGAGGCGAATCCGGACTTGTCAGGGTGCAGCCATAACAGGGCAGCCGTGTGAAGGAACGGGCGAGGAAGTGAGAAGATGCAGTGAGCAGCGATGCCCCGGTGAGAATGAATGGAGTTCATCCCCATGGAAATACTTCATAACCTGAAAAAGAAAAATAAGACTTGACAATATTGTCATTCATTAAGGGCTGTACTTTCTCAGGGAAGGATTATTAATGACCAGTGGAAGTTGATTGTTTCTATAACATATGGGGCAATCTCAGTTTATGTGTCAGAAAATAGTCCTGTAAGTTTTTTTAAGTATTTGTTGCAAAATGAAATTGAAAAATACAATAATATAAAGGTAGCTTTACTAAAGAGTATAAGACTGGGCATAGTTTAAATTAATTAAGGGTACTTCTGATATTTTATTTCCATTTCCAATTTTTTATGGAATATTAGTTTACTGAGAATGCAAAACAACTTCCCTTAGATTATCTATAATATATATTAGAAATAAAAAAAACATAAATGTTAGAAAGCTAAGTGAGAAGATAAAGACATGGTGTTAACTATCAGGCACTTTTAAGTTGCTTATTATTCTCACCTTGGTGGATGACGTTGAGTGTTTCCATTTACTTGCTCTTGCCCTGTTTTCTACTGTAAATACAAATTCCCATGAGGAAGACCATTTTAAGTGACAGCATAAGGTCTCAGTTATTCATGAAAGAATGGAAGTGCTGCTACATTAGAGAATTTTACATATAACCATGGAACAGAAAGAAAAGTCAGAAATTGCCCAAATTTTAGAGTGCATATTTTAAAAGATCGTATAGAACAAAACCTCCTTCCTAAACATGTATATGGTTCAAACTGTCATAAAATATTACTGACACTCTGAGCACTTAATAAATAAGTGAAAGTCAGGATTTTGGAATGATAGGATAGGAAAAACTAAGTGTGCTAAAGAGGTTGAGAGGATAGAACTTCAAAACTTCCCAGTGTGATATAGAGGCAAGTGCCGAACTTAGAGAATTGGAAGACTCAGCAGGGCATCCTCTTGCTCGTACAAACTGTAACTCTTTCTGGGCAAGGTAGCTGGTCTCTCTGCCTGTCTGGTTCCTAGGGGTACAGTGAGAGCAGCTAGTTCCAAATCTTTGAGTTTCCTTTTCAGATCAGGAAAGGTACAAGTTTTTGTCTCTACTTCAATTTAAGAAAACTAAAGTCGTCTAAGAGATATCGCGGAATCAGAGCTTTCTATTTCTCCAAAGTTAGAATTCTGAAGACTTCTCACAGTTGGACACTGAGAATACCAACAGAACTGGATTCTAAAAGTAAAAATATATGAATGAGATTTTTACAGCTTAAAGGAGATCTAAAATTAATTTTGTTAATTCTTAAGGTCATGTGAATTTGATCTGCTATGAAGTAACCAGCGTGCAGGGTTGTGAAGAGAGGGATTTCTGTATACATGGGCACTGGGAAATTGTTCCTGTGCTACACTAGAAGTAAGAAGAATTAAACAAAAGCATTTATTTTGCCTGGGGAGAAATGTCATTAAATAGTAGACATGATTAAATACGACACCTTTTAATATCTGAAGTTACCTAAAGCAGTCTGAGCATAGCAAGGCTCTTAACTGGTCCTTTAAAATCGTCTTTCTTCTGCAGTTAGAAAGGTGAAGGTAAAACGAGGGCCATCAGATTTACAAAGATTGCCACCTGCTGTTTGGAAAACATTTTACAAATCCATTTACAAGAAAGATAGTATACCTGTATGCTGGGTTTGCTTGCTGGCTTTCATGATTTAAGGCAGGGTGAGAAATTATCACATAAAACCGAAAACAATTACATTACCCTATACATTTGGGGTGTTATTAATGCTTTCATTTTACTTTCTTCAGTCATATGATTTGAAGAGAACCATACATTACTTATAAGTATACATGTGAATAAAAATCACTTTCACAATTAAAATGAATTCTTGAATCAGCTACCTCATTTATAAATTAGTGCTTGCATAGAGGCAACAAAATATACATCACGTCTTATCATCCCCCAAATATTTTATCAAAAGAGCTGCATTTATTAATAGCTGTTTTCCATAGTGGACGTGCTTTCTCCTGTATTAGAGTTCCTCTCTGTGGTCAATAAGTATTACTTCTATGGTCACATATTTAGCATTCCTATTTTCAGCCTTTCTATTATTTACACATTTACACTATAAGTTGAGAAGACTTTCAAATCACCGTAACATTTACTAAGGCAGCTTTCTCTTTTTTGTCAATAGCAAAACCTCAACAAATTTAGTTTTTTAAAAACATATTTTTCTAGGGTTATTTTTAGGACCGTTCTTTCTTGATTTTTCTTCAGATTTCTGGAAACAACTACTATTTATTTTTATGCTTCATTGAATTAGGATGCAAAACAATTAGTCAAATGAGCCAAGAGACCCTGTGTTGTCAGGAAGGAGAAATATAATATACACACATCTTTGTCTGGATAATTAAGGAAAATAATGATTAATCATCTGAATTTAATCAAAAGCTGTTATGATGACTACAAAAAAATGGAAAAAAAATATTTTCCCATTGAGATTAGGATATTTATTGGTAAATAGATTTTTTAAAGTATTAAAAATGGCATCATTGATCACCAATAAGCTATCTCTTTCATTTTTATTACAAAAAAATGGCAGGAGAAAAAAATTATTTTAAAAATCACTGTTAGTTGAGAAACAGAAAAACTGTAAAGGAGCTATTAAGTGGCCCAATTTTTAAATTGGTCGAACACACCGAGTAATGATTTCATTTATCTCCATCTCATTGTATTCCCTCAGGCTTTGAGAGTTAAAATGGTAGGATGGTACCTACCTATACCCTGATTTTGGTATATCTCTATGATATGAAACATCATATTTTTAGGGATTTTATTTTTTGTTCTTTTTCTCCAATATTTTCCTGGTTACAGTTATTCAGAGAGCAAATGTTACTGCTGGATTGGCCTAAATTAACTTTCTGGCTGCCTGGGGACCTGCTTGCTGTGTTCCCGGGGGAAGGGCTCGCCATTTCTATAGGCGTGATTGTACGATCCATGACTCTTCAGTCATTATCTGCTAAGTTGGAACACACTGTTTATAAGTAAAAATTACACTAATGAGTACATAAAATTTTCTTCTTGGAGTCACGATTGCCTTGTCTATAAATGGTGAGTGAAGCCTGCTGGTCGAATGTGTTCAAAAAACTGTGAAGTAATGTAGCTTTATCATATACACACAGTGATGGCAACTTATACCAGACCTGTAGCGATTATTGTGATATTTATCTGTAAATATTCATTCCCAGGGAGGGCAGCAGTAGTGTTGGTGATGCAAAACTTGTTCCCAACATTATAATGCACTCGTATTAGAGCCCTACAATACAGGAAATTTGGCGCAGTCTCTTTCTCCCCAGTTTAGGAGAATTGTCATGCTGGGAGTGACTATTCCTTCGCTCTCTAAGGTTGTTCTCCCACAGGATTATGTGTTCTCTGGGGACCAGGAAATTATTCATTTGGTTTTTGAGGAATATTCTTCTAACTTATCTTCAGAAGGAAGACAGAATCAAAGTGCTTACTCTGCACTCCTGTCTTGAGTGCCTGCCCTCACTTCCGCTGCAGTGCTCCCGAACTTCAGTGTACTTAGAACTACCCAGAGAGCTTCTGCAAACACAGGTTTCTGAGCCCCAGACCTTCCATGTTTCTGTTTCAACAGGTCTGGTGAGTGCCTGTTAATTTAGGCATTTGCATTTTTTCTTTCTTTTGCCCTCTTTTGGGGGCACGGGTGGAGGAAGTACAAGGTCTAGCTCTGTTGCCCAGGTCAGAGTGAAGTAGTGTCATCATAGCTCCTGGGTTTAAGTGATCCTCCCACCCCAGCCTCCCCCGTGGCTGGGACTATAGGCTATTATTTATAATTTTTCTATTTTTTGCAGAGATGAGGTAGAAGTTGCCTTTCTAATGAGCTCTCTGGTGGTACTGGTGATGCTGGTCTGTGGGCCATCCTCTAGAGTGATTTCAATGACCTATAGTAATAATAATAATGATAATGGTGAGATGAAATCAACAAAGATGTTGGGTGGTCCTCTGCTTCTTCTCCACTGGTGAAAGTTGAAATATGTATTGCCTCAAGCAGATGGCAAAATTTTATTCCACTAATGCTTTTTCATAAATAATGAGAGATTGTTTCTGGAATTGGTTGATTGTGAAAATTCCCACAATTCATTTTGAGTATCTCTGGCCAACTCATGTTTCAACCAAAATAAGATCTCTTTACCGACTTCCTTAAGAAAACATAGGATTATTGACTAGTTGTTGTGTGTAAATAAAGATGGTTTAGTCATTATCCATCTCCAATCCCCCATTTTCCTGTTTCATAGGAACAGGAGAAACAACTTGTGAATCATT
Organism: Perodicticus potto; assembly: GCA_963574655.1. NCBI lineage: Eukaryota > Metazoa > Chordata > Mammalia > Primates > Lorisidae > Perodicticus > Perodicticus potto. The sequence goes on from CAUYRH010132974.1 coordinate 38,741, forward strand.
TGAACAAGTTTGATATAAAACGAGGTGTTGCCAAGACACTGATCTTCACTAGTCCTGCCATCCCCATCTCCAGCAACTCTCTTCCCGAGCAAGTGTATACATTCCCTGTCTCTTATCCTCCCAAGCAGGCTCTTGGCTACTATTTACATATATAGATATATGATATTTAGTGTGGGGCTGATGTCAAGGAGGAAAACCAGGTCTTTTTACAATGACCTATTTTTCTCCCTAGGCCCCAGTTTGTGGCATGGTGAATTAATCACTGTTGGCACGAATATTTGGTCTTTATTAGAGGCAAGTTTTAACTAATTTAATACACTTGACTCTTCTCAATCGTGTGGACCTATGCACTCCATTTCAGGTCCAGATGAAATCATAATTAGAAACCCAAATCTATCAGTGTAAAATTTGCATTGAATTTCTAAAGAAAAAGGAAAACTCATACTACCTCATAATGAAATGTTTGCTGAAAACTTGGGACCTGCTTTACCTTGTTTCATTCCAAACAAGGTTAATCTCCAATAGTCCTTTAAAAAGCCACCAGTCCATTGGCTTTTCTAATATTTTCTGCTATCAGATGTCATCTATATATCCTATAAGCACTTATCGTTATTACTCGTTACATGCCTTATAGGATAAAGCAGGTGTTTCCACTGAATGTTTTTGGATATAGCAAATAAGGTCCCACCTAAGTGTTTGCACCAGTTGTTCAACTCACACCAACTGCTGAGTTTAAGGTTGACAGTAGGTGGCACTAGGTATTGATTTCTTTCTTCTTTCATCTTAAATGTTCTATTTGGTCTTGCTAAGTCCCCTCAGATAAATTCTAAAAAGCAGGACATAATTTAGAACTTGAATAATTTGGAACTCGAAGATACCCCACAGGTAAGAGAGACCAACTCTTTTGAATGAATGTTTAAAATAAGACCTAATCCTTGCTTCAAAAAGCATGAATTTTATTACCTATTCCAGTCCATAGTTTTGCAACAAAGCTGCTGAATTTTATGTGCAGAATTAAGGAGGAACCACGTAAGTCTAAAATAATCACTGTGTGCACGGGATAGTACCACTGCGTGTGTACAGTAGGTACACCAGATGTCCGTTATTCAACTTGTTGCTATGGGGATAATTATTTTCATAATTCCTCTCCGTAGACTGATCCTCAGAAGAGACTTCGGGAGAACTCTCACCGCTTCTGGCACAGCAGAAACCAAAGCAGTTTGTTGTAATCTTATATTACCCTACGTTGCCCGAGTTATAAATAATGTGGCAGCATGTTGATCATTCTCAAATTGAAAAGACAATTCAAGCAGCACTTTAAAATATTTTTTTTCTTTCCTTATTTAATCCCACATTGTTTTTATAGCAAAAAATGAACCCTTGGGACCATTTAACGATGATTTAAATTAAGAAAATTAAAGTTAAGTTGTAAGAATATTTAATGTTAGCGTTAAAAATTTAATTTAATTTAATTTTGAACTCTGCATTTACCAAGATTCTTACATAAGAATATTAGTCTCGGACATTTTCCGTTCCCACCTATTTTTCTCTCCTTGTACGTCCTGACGTGGGAATAACCTTAAGGTTCTGCTGCAGAGCTCTTCTCCTTTTTTTCCCTCTCTCTCTGGTCAACTCTTACATCTGTGAGGAATGGCTGCCCCCCTTTATCTTTACGCCTAATCTCTCACAAATATCTCTTGTACCTTTCTTTCTTTTTTTTTTTTTCTGTTGCAATTTTGGCCGGGGCTGGGCTTGAACCCGTGAACCCTGGTATATGGGGGTCGGTGCCCTACTCCTTGAGCCACAGGCGCCACCCTCTCTTGTACCTTTCTAATGTGGGAATCAATGTCGACTGTACATGACCAGACACATTTTTCTCTCTGACTACCAAATCCTTGGTGTTCTCTGGAGTAATTCCTCATTCTCCCAATCCCCTTCCTAGCGAAAGATCCCACTTCCCTCCAGTTCCTTTCCTTAGTGTCCCCTGCTACAGCTTCTCTTGCCACCATCTACTAGTGAGGCAGAAGTAGCATAGTGCAAAGAGCGGGAAGCATGGAATCCAAGGAAGTACAGATTAGAGCCTCAATGTCTGCGAATATGAAGTGGAGATGATAATATGTGCCCCGGGAAGTTGTTTCCAGGGTGAGATGCTAGGATACTATAGCGAATCCGGATATTAAATGGCGGTTCATGTACCCTTTGTCTGTTACCCATAGTATAGCGACATCCCCCTGCTCTAATCTGTTCTACACAGATTTTTCTCCCCTCCTCCTGGCCTTGGGCGCGTGACTCACTTGCTCAGAACACTTCCATAACTTCTCATCCCATGTCCCATTCAGTGCCTGCTGGGATCCCTGAGAGCTCATCTTCCTAGCAGCTCCACCAGCTTTCCAGTGTTCTCCTGTGCTACTCACTTACAAGTTTATATTATTGTAATATGTATTTGTTCATAGATAATAGAATCAAACAGATGCAGTCTCCGGTTCTTGAGTACAGGGGTGCATGTTCTTCCCTTATGCTGTGGGCTGCACTGTTAACCAGTTGGACTGTCCTGGGTCCCTCCTCCTGCCACCCTCACCTGTCGTTTTGGGAACCCATCCATTACAAGTTGTGCCCTCCCTGAATGATTCTTCTTGCTCTCCTTCTTTTCTGAACTCCTATAAACATGACTTGTGCTTCTCTGATTACATGTTACTATTAAATGATTATATCTGTTAGTTAGGATTCCAACTCACTGCAGGTGAACTATCTGTTTTCAGTCTCTGGAATTCTTTGCCTCACACTTAGCCTCGCTGAACAAAATAGGTTAGTAGATACATGCTCCTTTTAATGTTTTTATTCCATATCATAAATACTGTAGCTGAACTAATGAAAACATTTGTATAAAACATGTGAATAGTTTGCAGTGACTGTGATGTTAGTGTCTTACATTTTATAATCTTTTATTCTTTCAAACTTTGTTTGTTAGGCTGGGCGTGGTGCCTTATGCCTCTAATCCTACCAGTCTGGGAGACTGAGGCAGGTGGATTACTTGAGCTCAGGAGTTTGAGACTAGCCTGAGCAAGAGCAAGACCCTGTTTCTACTAAAAATGGAAAAACTAGCCAGGGTGTCATGGTGGGCGCCTGTAGTCCCAGCTACTCAGGAGACTGAGGCAAGAGGATCACTTGGGCCCAAGAGTTTGAGATTGCAGTGAGCTATGATGCCATGGCACTCTGTCCAGAGGGACAGGGCAAGACTCGGTCGTAAAAACAAAACAAAACAAAAAAAAAATTCTGTTTGTTTATTGAGCAGGCTAACTACTTTTTTGGATGGGAATTTTTATCACATCATGTAGTTGTGATTCTTTTTCCTTTAAAAATAAATTTGTAGCATGATCCTTCTTTCTTTAGAAATAAACTTTTGAGATGCTGGAGATAGCAAACTATAATACTTTATAGCAAGTTACTCTGTTTTTACAAGTGTCCTCCGGGCTTATACTTTTAGGCTAAAGCTCCACAGAGGCAGTTCTACCATTCCCTGACTGCCAAGGGTTGTTTCCAGGTGTGTTCAGATAGAGACCCCTCCACGCCCAAGGGCAGTTGATAAGACAGGAGGCCGTGGCTCATGGTCTCCTGTCTCAGATAGCAGCTTTGCCTACTTCTCCCAGTGAGCCTGCAGATGTTACCATGTTCTCCGTGGGCTCTGATCTTGGGAAGACTGAGAAGCATTGTCATCTTCAGCTGTTCTGAGCATAACATAAAAACACAAGTAAACAAAATTTGCCAGCAAAATCTCATGCATACTCCATTATACAACTTGGTGTAACTAAAAGTTAGCAAACCACTAAAATTATTCCTCAAAATGAAAGCTAGCTTTTTTTGTTTAATTAACATTGTTAATAGGTTGAAACTAGAGAGACTGTGGTTGTTAAGCTAAAATAGAGAATTAAACGATGATAATACAGGATTTGTAAGTGTGTATATGAAACACTGTCCAGACAGGTATTTCAGCAGGCAATCTGCAGTCCTGTGCTTTTTTGCCAATAAATTTAAAGTTCATGTTCTGCTGGCTTCCAGAGTTAGAAACAAATTTTGGCAAAACATATAAATGACGTATTTACCTCCACAGCAAAAGAAAAAGACTCCTGTGCTCAGAGGGGACATGAACGTCTCTGAGAATCGGCTGAGCTGTTGGCTTGCTCAGGTTCACCCCCTCCTAACTGAGCAGCCTTAGGCTGGACACCTCTCTGTCTTCATCTCCGCATGTTTAAAAGGAGATTAACAATTCTGTCCACTTCGTAAAGTTATTGTGAGAATATGATGATTTAAAACGTAATGTACTTAGAAAAAGAACTTGGAGTGATATATAAATATTGCGGGTATCAGTGTGTGTTGTTTCAACTTGAGACAGATTAAAAACCATTTTCTGTATGAAGAATGCTATTACGAAATGCACTTCATAAACACTCTTCTTGTTCCTTCAGACCTTAGTAGCAGCAGGGATTCTTCACATGAGTGGGTCCCACCTGGGAAATGAGAGCTCTAAGTTCACATGAGCACAGAGCCCGGGTCTGTGTAATTTACCTAGCATCCTCTAGCACAAAGCATAGGATTCATGAATTGCTGCAAGTGACATTTGCAATGTGGAGTTTCAACTAATACAGGTTGTTCTTTCTTTTTCTGTCTACCAACTCTGCAGTTTAGAATCGGTTTCTCTTTAGTGCCGAGATTCTGGCATATAGGGTGAAAACTAATTTTCCACATCCAATTGATTTAAACCCTGTATCATTTCTGCTATTTTTTTAAGAGACATAAAATCAGTTTGAATAGACAGGTTAACAGCTAATCACTAGGTAATTGCTACCTTGTTTTACGGGAGCATGCTGACTATGTACTTATGACTTCAAGTATGGTGGTATCTTACAAGTGGATTTTATATCTTTATCCTGGTGAGAGCAGTGAGGTCTTTGAGCTGATGAACAGAGGTGCTATTTCTCTTTGTAAGGCACCAAAAAAATTTAAATCCTTCATATTTCTGCACAATAATATGTTTGTATTTTGAGTACAGAGGGTAGTCTGAGCTAATTATGCATTTTGTAATTTAAAAAATAGCACATTGGAAAAAGTTAAGATATTAAGTACCTACCTTTTCTCTCTCTTGAGCTTGGGTCCATATATCAGGTGAGTTTTTGATAATACTGAAACATGCTCAGATATCTCAAACTCCCAACTATTCTCATCATCTTTTCTCTTAAGCCATCTCCTCCTCGTGTGTTAGAGATCAGGGTATAGGACACCAGACAGCCTTCCTGGAAACCTGAGTTCTGTCTTTTATTTTTCTTTCTCTTCCCCACCTTTTACATGCACTTAGCCATGAAGCTGAGCCCAATCTGCCTCCCAAGTAAATCTGAACCTGTCCACTCCTGTTGTCACTTCCTATGATTCCTTGTTTTTTCCCCAGTTGCATCATTTAGATCAGCACAAGCTTTCCTGTCTTCGGGCTCACTTTTCTTCAATCCTTTCTCCATACTGCACATATAGCATATAAAAAATATAACAAGTGTCCCATGCCTATAAAATAAATTAAAACTCCTTGCTGTCCTGATCATTTATCATCCCTCGCCCTCCTATAACTTCCCGACCTTTACTCACATCCGTGACTTTACACTCTGTCCTTTATGAAACTTTCCCCAGTTTCTTGAATAGACTCAGTTCTCCGTGCACCCCAGATCTTCTCATGTGTAGTTCCCACAGCACACTTTTTTCTGTCTCCCTGGCCAAGTTCTGTTCCTTTACACCTCAACCTGCATCCCATCTGGAAATCCTCCCCTGATTCTATCGTACTCTTGAGTAGCAAGGGCTTCCGGATTATAATGGGCTCCTTCATCTGAGTGTCTTTCTCACCATTTGGGGAGTTGAGAGATGCTGGCTGTTCATATTTATCCTTTTCAAACCATGGGACATTATCAATGTCAGTAATCATTTGTTCCATGATGCATTCCACAAGTAGCATCAAGGAGAAAACCAAAAAAAAAAAAAAAAAAAAAATTCCCATTACTGGGGACTTCATATACCTAAAACATTAGACAATAGTCATTTTTAATGTCTAGGCTTTTGTTTTGAGCACAAATGGACTTATTTTCTGGACTAAAAATTTTTAAGATGTGATCTTCAAAGAATGCCAAATCACCTTTGGTGAGATTTAAAGCAGCTGTGAGATTTTATATTACTAATAAAAATCAGAAAACACTGGCCCAGTTTGCAATGTTGACCCTATGATTTATGATTCTTTTGCCAGCTGTATTTGTCATTTCTATACTGAGTTTCTGTCTCCAAAAAAGCTCAATGACTTAAAAACTTTACAGATTTGCCATGAGCAGGACATGGTGTTTATGGATCTCTCTAGGGTTAAAACATGTTTGGGTTTTGTTTTGTTTTGTTTGACTGTAGGTAAGCGGAGTACTTAGATAGTCACTGAGCGGATGGGACTCAGTAATTGAGCGCTGTGGCTGGACAAGGGAGAATTTCCATTTAATCAGCTTCTTCCTTCACGGATATAGGACACATCAGGGGATTCTGAACAGGGTCCCTAGGCCCTTACTAAGTCAGATAGAGCCGTCCAAGGCTAGCTTTAATCATTACACGACACCCTGGAAACATCTTTCGACTAATTTTCAGGATAACTAGAGAACCTAACTTCTCTTTCTGCTCCTAAGTGGACATGAGTGCTTACTGCTGGACCATTTACAACCCCACTCCTCTCCCTCCCCCCACAGTAAAGACATGAGCCCCGTGGACACATTTGAGGAGAGGGAAGGGAGATATCCTGGGCAGAAGAAATATGCTGTACAGCTGTGAAGTGGGAGCCCTTAAGACGGAGCGTGGGGTGGTGGGGGAACAGGAGCTGTGTAGCTGCGGGAGGCGGGCAGAGCAGACAGGATGGGAGCTGAACAGCCCTATTACAAGGATCTGGTAACTGAGGCTAGCTTCGTAGTTAAAGTAAATTAGAGCTTTTTATTTTTACCCAAATGTTGTCCATTAAAAAAAAAAAAAACCTCCAATACTGACTCATATTTCCCACATTTCCCACTTCCGCCCACCCTGATTTTGAACCCATCAGTGTCACCTACCAGCCCAGTAAACATTTTCCCTTGTTGGCACACCAGTGCCATCTAGTGGTGAATGTTTGCAATGACCAGATATTCTGACCACACCGCTGGCGTGGGGGAGGGGCACGGAGTAGGAATGTCCCCGGCCTGATCCAGGCAGGATGTGAACAGTGTTCTGGGAAATGAAGAAGTTCAAGGTACACGTTGCTTCTTCATTGCTTTATGTCAAAGCTGAATCAGGAAATACTAGAAGCTACAGCAACAGTTTTTATGAAATGTGCTCAAAAACAGAAGAAAATTTGAGTTGGAAAGCATTGCAAACCAAGAGAGTGAAGCAAAAGTGAAAGATTATAAGTGACTAGATAATGAGAAAGATAATGATCAGAAGAAGGATGTATAGATGAACAAAAGGAATAATCAAGTGTGATCGTGATGTTAGGTTAACCACTGTCCTATCATTGTTAAAAATACTCATCATTATATAGAGGATTCAATTATGTAGTACATTATTCATGAGGGTATTTTGTGAACTTTAACATTTTATTCTGATTAGTCTTTTAAAAATATATTCTATAATAGTTTTGTTAACATTTGCAGAAACACGGTTATCATTTATTACAGCACTGTCCAACATGACAGCTACTTAAATTAAGTTACATGAAATTGAAAATTCAGTTCTCACTTACACTAGCCATGTTTCAAGGACTCAATAGCCACTTTTGCTTCGCGGCAAACATACTGACCAGTGGATTTTCCATCACCTTAGAAAGTTCTGCCGGACAGAACTGCTGCTCCATTATGTCATTTCCTCAGTAAAAGTGATTTATTTAACAAAAGTGTTTTGGGCACTAATGATATGCTAGGTGTTATCTCTTAAAAAGCAACATTTGTGCATTGGGGAGGTTCCCTGATACAACCAAGCATTTTTAATCTATTGTGAAAAGAACTATAATAATTGTATAGTCAGTGACTTAAGTTTTAAAAAAAAGTTCTTGGAAAATATGTCAATTAAGCTGTGTTTTAAAGAAAAATAAGTGTACCCCCCCCAAAAGAGGGGAGAGAGCATTTTAAGTCAAATATGTCATTTTTGCAAAGACAGACAAGTTTGACTTTTTGGAGGATAGCAACTATTTCTGTACAACTAATGAATAGAAAATAGGAGCTGTGTTTGGAATGCTGGGTTAGGGTTTACCAGAAGGATCTTTTTCGTGCACTGAGTGCAGTTATCTTTATCCTGTCAATTCAGGAAAAGCGTGGAAGGGTTTCAAGTGGCAAATTATGGGATTAAAGTTCATTTTAGAGATTACTGATGTGGTGTGAAAATTGGATTAAAGGGGCAGAGGCAGGAGGAATAACAGCACTTTATGCATAGTCCGTCGCCACTGAACGTGGGCATCATCCTTGAGCCTGCCTCTCCCTCCTTGCCCATGTCATGTCTGCCTCCTAGGTTTACCTGTGTGCAACCACGTTCCTCATTCTTACTCCAGTTACCTACCTAAACCCAGCACGGTTTCAGGGAGGAATCACTGCATTCGCTGCCCCAGTGGTTTTACCCAACCATTCAACCTAGAAGGCAAACTCATCTTCTTAAAATTAAAAATCTAATCATGTCAGTTATTTGTTTAGAACTCTTCAGTGGATGCCCATCCCGCACGGAGGCTCTAATCTCAGCCTGTCCTTTCAGGTCATCACTCCACAGCCCTAGTTACCTTCTTGCAGTCTTGCTGCCCTTGACACTCTAAGCTCTTTCCTGCTCCAAGAACTTCACCTGGAGCAAAGTTCCTTCTGCCTGGAGCGTTTATTCTGTGCCTCCCACCCCCAGTCCCAACTAAATGAACTAAATGTCGCTTCCTCCAGGAAACCTTCGATTCTTCAGATTTTGGATTGAACATCACCCTGCATTTACTGTGTGACGTGCTTATCATAATTGTACTCAAATGATTGTGTGTTTAATTGCTTCAGCTCTGCCTCCTCCCTTTGACTGGAAGACCCATGGGATAGAGAGTGTTTTTCTCATGCACCCTGGGTTCTCTCTAAAACATGTGAAGTGAACATGTGCAGGAGCCTATAAGGTTGTCGCCCTAACATAAACAGGACAGGATGAACGTTTAAATAAGTGCTGGAAGTAAAATCAAACCATCTTGAAGGGTAAAATAAGGAAAAAACAAGTAGAAGATCAATCTGATGGTTTTAGTTACTGGGACAAGATTTTGGTACTATTGATAGAGTCAGAAAATACAAAGAGAGAAAACAAAAGGCATTATGGAGAAAGATGGTGGGGGTAGAAGCGCGGAGAGCAAAAACGCCACTCAGCAGTTGGTGACGTCAACCTAACATCTGAACCAATGAAATAGATACTGTCAGCCTTCTGTATCCATGGGTTCCATGATGGTGCATTCAACCTACCGTCAGCTAAGAATATTCAGGAAAAAAGTTGTGTCTGTATTGGACATGAACAACCGTTGTCCTGTAATTATTCCCTAAACAGTACAGTATAACAAAAATTTACTTAGCATTTACATGGAGTATTAAAGATAATCTACTGAGGATTTAAAGTGTACTTGTTCCTCAGTGTAGTCATGGAATTGGTTCCAGGACCCCCATGTGTACAAAATTCTGCACCTACTTCTACTCTAGTCTCAGTCAGGCCCCCAGATAGGAGGACAAATGCATTGGACAAGTCACTCCTCTGTATACACAGTTTTGCGTCCCATGAACACTGTATTGTCGTTCAGCTTTTGATTGAAAAAAAATCAGCGTGTCGGTGGACCAGAGCAGTTCCAGCCCTGTTCTTTGAGGTCAGATGTGTGAGTAGCTGGAGGGAAGGGCAGGTGTCCAGCCCTGACTGTAGTATAGTAAGCAAGAGCGCAGGGATCGGGAAACAACTGTTTTCTTACTGTGGCTACGGTCACAAGTGTATTGGGCTAGTGTTGGCCACTGTGTCCTTGAATTTTTCTCTGCTGTTTCTGTTCTTAAAACATTGGATAAGGGAGTCCTGAACAGAGGCTGCCTCACTCTCCTGAGAGTTGTTCAAATTTGGCAGTTATCTTTATTTTAATCTTTATAGTGTATACAAACTCCAATCCTATTCATCATTATCACCATTCCCAGGCCAGACTCAGTGATAAATCCAGTTTTAGAGTTCCGGGCCGGGTTATATTTAGCCCAGCACACGTGGCCCTCCCTACTTAACAGCCCAGGTGCTTTAACAGGCCAAGAGCACAGGCCTTGTCTCCCAAAGGCAGAGGGGCTGGGCATCCTGGCAATGTGACTCGTTCCCACTCAATGCAACCCACCATAACGTTACATAACTTCAATGTAATCTAACGAGTTCCTAAAGTCAAAGGTAGAATTGGTATCAGTAAAATGATAAGAATAATGGCTTCAATAGTACATTATTCTTAAAGGAAGACGTTTCTCCCAGGAAGTCCCACCCATATATTTATTTAGGTACTTATTATTTTTTAAGTCTTCGTTTATTTATCAAGGCATTGATGTCATCATATATTCATTTATTTATTCATTCAATTTGAACAACTTTTGTGTACCTGACACACCACTGGGTGCAAGTTACACAAAGATGAGAAGATGTAAACAAGATCCCAGGAAGGAGGGCAACACAGGAACACATACATGCTAATGGCAGTGCCGTGTGACAAGCACAACAGTAGGCGTTGTCTAGAGAAAGGACTAATGTTCTTTCATGTGGGAGTAAGTTGTCACTTTTAACACAGTCGAGATGGACCTCATGCTTTCTTTTCTTTTTTTTTTTTTTTGAGACAAAGCCTCAAGCTGTCACCCTGGATAGAGTGCTGTGACATCACAGCTCACAGTAACCTCCAATTCCTGAGCTCAAGCAAGTCTCCTGCCTCCGCCTCCCAAGTAGCTGGGACTACAGGCGCTCGCCACAACACCCGGCCATTTTTTGGTTGCAGCCGTCATCGTTTGGCGGGCCCGGGCTGGATTCGAACCTGCCATCTCAGGTGTACGTGGCTGGCGCCTTAGCCCGTTGAGCCACAGGCGCTGAGCCAACCTCATGCTTTCTAAACTCTTTTGCATTTTATTTCTGACACACATCTGTTTTTCCTTTTAACTCTTTTGCTCAATAATCAAATTGAGATTTTGAAACTCTTAAGAGGAAAATATCAAATCAGTTTATCCTTATGTAGCATGACTAGCATCGTTGCTCTTAGTTGAGAAAATAAAAGGTTACATACTTTTGCACTTTATGTTTTTATTTTTAACATTTACAGTTAATAATTTTAACACGGCTTTTGGCTTATTGGAAATTACTTTGTCACAAAATGTGCTAAAACATTATATACATATTGGAAAGATTTTTGATTAATATTTTTCGACATCTTTTAGCTTATTGGGAATCACTTTATTGTATAACATGCTAAACCTTTATATGTATTGGAATGATTTTTGATTGATACTCTTGAATATGTTCAAGGTACAGGCAATTCCCAATCACTTTTATGAAAAGCCTTTGCACTAAGCAGTTTAAAAAGAAAATAAAATCTGTGAATATTTTGTAGGTACTACAATAAAATGGAACCTGGTGGGATTTTGTGTATGATTGTGTGACTAGCATTTCAGTAAATAATATACTTTAAAGGAAATGAAAGAGCTCTGCAGGTACAGATAATGTATTTGAGGACATTTATTGTCAGCATTTAAGAAAAAAAAAAAAAACACTGCTGACATTCAAGTTTCTCTGTTTTTAAATTGCAGCACCTTATGAAATATGCCCAGAGGATTATCTGATGTCGATGGTGTGGAAAAGAACTCCAGCAGGAGACTTGGCGTTCAACCAGTGCCCTCTAAATGCCACAGGTATGACAGGATGACCTACCCAAACCCCATTGATCGCAGTCCAAGAAATGCATGCTCGGATTGCTTATGAAATCATGCTTTTCTCCTATACCCATAAATAAATCTGCCCCACAGGCAATTAATGAAACAATTTTAGTAAAATGCTTCCTAAATGGAGCCAATGACGAGACCTAGCCTACAAAGAAAATTTTGTCCATGCAGTGGTTTCTCCACGTGACTAATGTGCGTTATAAAAATACTCAAAATAACAATTGTATGTGCATGTTTTCCAAAGCAAAAAAAAAAAACAAACCCTGCAAACCCTATTTTAGCCTGCCTCCCAATTGTGTGATGTTTTCCAGCGTCCCTGTTATAAAGCTTCTCTCTGTTCTTTGTGACGTGCAGGCACCACTAGCAGACGCTGCTCTCTCAGTCTTCATGGAGTGGCCTTCTGGGAACAGCCGAGCTTTGCAAGATGCATATCAAATGAGTACAGACACTTGCAGCATTCAGTAGGTGCAAAGCCAGCTTTAGTACTTGCTCTGTTTATTTCTTGCTAATAATCACTGTGTGAGATTTTAACCTTCTAAGTACAATCAAACCAGTAAAATCTCTCAAAAAAGGCTCAAAGGAAAAACGGATGTGAGAGACAGGGAATTTGTGTACGTCAGTGCTGAATTGTTGGGTTCCTTAAGCTTAGGATTTACAGATCCTGCTATTTAAATGAAAGGCTTCTTTGTTTAGTGGGGGGGTGGGGGGTAAGGCCTGTGTATCATGATTGGCTCAAGCCCATGTTAAATACTATATATGACATTTAAAAATACTATACATTTTTAAATTCTTTAACTTTCTAGTAGTTGGAAAATGATAAAGCTGTGACGTTTCACTTAGACATCAAATTTTTCACTGCTGTTTGAGAGTAATATATGGGAAAAATGACAGTGTTGTTAAACCACATAAACTTAATTACCCCCTAAGATTATGTGGGCCACATTTTCCTAAAATGGCCCATCTTTTCCCCACACATCGTTGAATTATTCACAGAATATGACGTATGAATATTTTTAAGTACAGTCCTTCTGATTATTGGAGACTGGAAGTAAAAGGGCCTCCATATATGAATAAACACTGTGGTGTGTGGAACAAAATACAAGCAGAAGCCAACTGGAAAGTTGAACCTTGGCAGGAATGATGTTTACTTAAGAGCCTTTATGTTTGGCTGTGCTTATGTTTTTTAGTTTTTTGTTTTTTCTTTTTTACTGTTCTTACTATTGCTCAAAAATTTGCATAATTTGTTAAAAAATTCCTAAGCATATTCTTGCTTCTGGATGGAGAAGTAACTTGTACAATGACCACTTTTATCAATTAAAGGGTTTAGTATTTATTATTAGAAAAATAAAAAGTACATTTTTAAAAATCTGAAAGCCAAAAGTCATCTAAAATGTTTACATAGTAAATTAGTAATTGAATTGATAATAATTTAACCACATAGTGCTTAATATATATGTATATATGTACATATATGAGTATATGTATGTATATATGTGTGTGTGTATATATATATATATAATTTTCAAGTTGCTCCAACATGGGGTTAAGATTGCTAACCTCTAAATAAATTTCACTACACCAAAGTTCAACTACATAAATTTGACTACCCCCAAATTCATCTACTCTTAGCCTGTGGTTGACTGGAAGCCTTACTGATGTAAACAGTTAACACATATTTTAAATGTTATGAGAACTGCATAAAGTGTATTCTTACAATAAAGTAGGCTAAGGAAAAGAAAATGTTATCCAAAAAATCATAAAATAATGTATATTTACTACTTATGAAGTAGATGATCTTAAGGGTTTTCATCATCATATTTTGACGTAGAATAGGCTGAAGAGGAGGAGGTGGAAGAGGAGTTGAACTTATTAACTCAGAGGTGACAGAAGCAGAAGAACATCTCCATTTAATTGGCCCTGCACAGTTCAAACCTGTGTTTATGAAGGATCAACCATGTAATTATTAGTATATCAGTAATTGGTGATTATGTGGCTACATAAAGCCTTATATTTGTTGTATACATACATTCTGTAGACAAATACATATATATGTTTATATGCTTGGAAATAGAAAGTTTAACATTTATGTATTATATAAAGGTATGGATATATTTCTGTATTAGATATAGATAGTAATATAATAAAAATATGACTATATTTATGTGTTTCTTAGATTGTTAAATAATCCTGAATTCCATTACTGATTTGGTGTGTAAAGGTATTAGCATTTGCCTTTTTGTTTTTATATATATATATCTGTGTGTGTGTGTGTATATATATATAAACAGAAAGGAAAATGCTAATACCTTTACACACACACATATATATACACACACAGAGATAATATACATAATGACAGCATATAAAATATAGCTTAGCTTCATAATATCAAATGTAAGTGTACGAAAATGTAAAGCTTATTTTAATAACAACTGCCAATAACTCAGACCATTATGTTTCACAACTAAATATAAGCAAAATTATTTTCATAAATTTAATTTTTTTTTAATTTTTTTATATATTTTTATTTTTCATTATTATTATTTTTTTTTTTTGCAGTTTTTGGCCATGGCTGGTTTTGAATCCGCCACCTCTGGCATATGAGGCCGGCGCCCTACTCCTTTGAGCCACAGGCGCTGCCCATAAATTTAATTTTAACGGATTTTATTGTTCCTTAGTTTTTAGGCATTAGGCTGTCTTTGCTTTAATCTAATTGTGTTCTTACTCAGTTCTTCTTTAGTCAGGAGGAGAAATGGGAATAATTGCATGGATTCAGTTAATGATTTGCCAATCCTTACAAATTTTGGAAGAATGAATAATAATAGCTTTAATTAAAAAGGTTTTTTACTTTCTGAATTCAGTGTTTCCTACATCAGTATTTAAATGAGTTTTCATTCTTGAGCACAGGCGATCCATCTGATAATGGAGAATGGCCCTTATGTAAAATAGAAGAAATGAAATCTTGAACTGTGAACCCTGTTAAAATCATTCAGTCAGTAATTTACAGCCACTTTCTATATGCCCTTTTTGATTTTGGTACAATTATCAGTTGTATGACCTTATAGTATAAAAAGCAGCCTCTGAGCTGTTAGAGCCTACAAAGGACCAGGCCCTTTGCTGGGAACTTTCATAAATTAGCTCCAGTCTTCACAAGAACCCGCAAAGGTGGTGTTTGTGCCGCAGTTTTCATATAAAGAAACTGAAGATCTGCAGGGGAGCAATCCACATAAGTGAGGTAAAGAGTGAACGTTATGCTTCAAGCACATTTGTTCCAAAGCCTAATTGCTTTCCTTTAGGCTGTTCAACCATCAAGCTTTGATTTGGGGCCCTAGATTCTGGTGCCAGGAGCGGCATTTTCTTATGGGTCCTTAGGAAAAGTCATATGCTCTTACTATGTGGTTTACAAAATAGAATTGTTGCCATGAGTTTAGAGTCTGTGGAGGTTTTGGAGAACAGAGGAAATACTGTATGTGAAATGTTAACAGGCTGTAAAAAAGCCGCGTTACTATGACGTAGTAATATCTGTGTATGCTGAAAATCATTCTGAGTTTAAAGAGTCATCTCAATGAGAATAAAATTTTAGACCCTAACATAGTGTTAATATGAACTGTACATATAGAAAAATATAGGTAAGTTAGATAGATAGTGGATGGATGGTTGGATAAATAGTATGTATGTATACTATAACATGTATATAGGTATATATGTATATAATATGTGTACTATAATATGTATATACTATAATATGTATATAGTGGATGGATGTTTGGATAAGTAGTATATATGTATACTATAATATTATATATATTGCATGTATTTTGGTGCATGAATTATGCTTTTATACATATATGAAATGTATATGTATATGAGTATACCTGTACAAATATAGGGCTTTCCTGAGGAGCATAATCTTCTCCATTACATGTGCAGGGAAGCATAGGGTAAGTCTATACCATTCAGGATGCTTGCCTCACACATCCGCCTCATCATCTGTACTCTACAAAGTCAGTTGGGGATGGAAATCAACTCAACTTCCCTGTAGTGTCTTACCCCTTCTCTCACTCCCCTAAGCTATCCTCTGAGTGGCAAAGCTAGATTGTGTTTGTGATAGAGAACGTTTGAAACTCCCCAAAATTTTAAAATTACTTTGGAGACTATGAATCTTTCCCCTCCAGAGGAACTTATATCATTTCAAGAAATAATTTTTGATGGATTTCATTTGCTTGCTCCTCTATATTAAAACATCTCATTAAATTATAATTATTTAATTATAATCTACCATAATTATGTAAATTAGATCTGTTTCCAATTCCTTGACACATACATGACTCTCTCTCTCTCTCTCTCTATATATATATAATTTCAAAAATATTTAATAAAAGTCTAAGTTTGAAATAAAATTTTATCATCAACAAACATTAGTGAAGTATGTTCTGTGAACTCTCAATTATAAACCAGTTTAGGTAGAAAGAAGAGGAAATTAATCAGTTAAAATATAAAATCACTAAACTATTGAACATTTTGTACGAGTTATTTGAGGACACTTGCTTTATTTTAATCTTCATTTCTCTAGTACTAACACAATGCTAAGCAAATAGTAGATGTTCCATGGATGCTTAAATGACTCTGCTATTTTTCTTTATCAGTAGAGGTACTGGCCATTGGAAAGTTTTGAGGTGACACACCAGGCTTAATGCTCATAAATTTTGACCACATAAAAGTAATAATATTATTGTCATGCAATATTTTCCTAGTCCCCCAAATATCTAGAAATAGAGAGTGACTAATGATATCATCTTATGATATTGTTTGGCCATGGCAGACCAATTTCATTAAGTTTAGTATTTGTAAAGTTAGCTTGGAAACCTTATAAAATAGGAAATTAAACACTATGATCCAAAAAAATATATAAATACACACAACCAATTAGGTAAAATTGAAAATGCAGTTACAAAGTGCTAATGTAGTGGGATTTTGGAAATTTCATATTTTCTATATGCTAATGTTTCATTTGCCACTCTGGAGTATTTTCTGAATTTTATATCACACAAGGTAAACATAGTTGCAGAACCAGTTGAGAAATAGGCACAGAAGTCAGGTAAATTATCCTTTCTTATTACATCTAAAGCTATGTGGAGGAAATGACTGAATATTGTGGCTCAGGTGGGTCAGCTTCCCCCCAACACAGATACACACAATAAAAAGCTTATTTTGTCTTTGGGATACCCAGACACTCACAGGCAACTTCTTTTTCTCTCTCCCTTTCTCTTTCTCTTCTATATACACACAAACAAACACACTCACCTGAGAAACAATCTTGTAGATGTGTATACCTCTGCAGAGAGACAGGTCTAAAGAACAAGAGTTTGAGCCACGCACACCAATGCTTTCTCCTAAATTCATCAGAGAAGCGTGTCACCCCCCTTCCCTGGAGAGGCAGGAGTGATAGGAACCAAGAAGGGCTAGAGATGCTACTCCAGTGCAAGCCCCTCTGTGTGAAAATATGAAGAGTTAAGTATAAATGTTCCCTTTTGAGTAAGTGCTCCTTAAAACTTCTGTTCCTATTTTCAAACAAACAAATACAAATGTTGGAGTGATGATTTATCTAGTCATTGATAAAGGTAAGAGACGTCAAGCAGCTTGCAGAAGGACTTTTTTTCTCCTGTTTGTTGCCACCGTTGTGAGTAGTTTATTGGAAAATAGAGAAGGAGAGAGGCACCGAGATGGAGAGGGAGGAAAAAGAAGGAGAGTAAATTTATTTTTTCCCACCCTTCCAAACTCCGAGGTTAATTTTGCTTTATGACAACAAGAGTATTCACATTTCATGCATTTTTGGCTACCACCTCATTGCACAAATTCTCAGCATATTGCCTAGAAGAGGATAATGCATTTTATTATGGAGCTTACTTAGAGGAAAAAGGGAAATAGCTGTTACAGTTTTTGTGTTGTTGTTATTTTCATTTATTTATTTATTTATTTATGTTTGTTTGTTTTATTTTTATTATTAAATCGTAACTGTGTATATTAGTGCAATCAAGGGGTACAATGTTCTGGTTTCATATACAATCTGAACTATTTTCATTGAACTGATTAACATAGCCTTCATGGCATTTTCTTAGTTATTGTATGAAGACATTTGTATTCTGCATTTAGTAAGGTTCGCCTGTACCCTTCTAAGATGCACCCCTGGCTAATTTAAAAATTTTATTTTGTAGAGACCAAGTT
>CAUYRH010132981.1:0-20646 GCA_963574655.1 Perodicticus potto
TGTAAGTCCAACAATTGCTACTGGGGTTTGTGCAGACTGAGAAATGTCAAAAAGATTATAGAGAAGTGTTTGGTTTTTATGATGAGCAAAAAGATCAAACTCATCTAATACGAAGATCACTGGGCAACTAATCGTCCGATCACCTACAATAAAATATTGTAAGAATTTTTATGTTAATAAACAATTATAACCTTCAAATTCAAACTCTTTACTGTATTTCAGTCTTTAAAACTCACTTAGAAAAACATACTGATAAACTATCTGGGAAGCACATTTACTGAGGCATTTTTTTCAATAGAAAAAAATATTTACAGGACAAAGAGAGTCTATTACTCTCAAGTAGTTCGCTATTCTAGTTACTACACTTTGGGAGTTAACGTAACATTTAAAAAATCATTTACATCACTGGACAGGATTATTTTTATAAGTATGTAAATATAATTCCTAGTCATGACAAAACTGACAAAGGCTTTTCAACACCTATACAGAATGAAAACACTTTGAGATTAAAAAATAATAAGAGGAGTCACTAATTAATGAACAAAACTGCTTCAAATCCACTTAACTCCTATGAACCACAATTTTTTAGCACTTTAACTATGCAGCTATGTTCAATATGACTCTCTGGATACATTTTTCTCACTCCAATATAAAAATTAATGATACTTGTTATTGAAGCTGAAAAGAAAAAAGTATTCTCAACTATGTTAGAAAGTGAAACTGCTAGGGTAGTTTGGTAATATTTTCTCTTTTACGTTTATGGCATCTTTTAACCCAGAATTCTGTCTATTGAAGCTTATCCCAAGAAATATATGGTCATCAAATCCTTTCTTCCTAATTATAAAAAATTAGAAAGTCCTTATGTGTTGATTAGTGAATTATATAATTATATAAAACAAAATGTAATAATCATTAAAATGATAATCCAGATCAAAGTGCACTGATTTTAAAATAGGTAAAATGATTTTGTATTTGTAATAAAATCTTTCTGTAATAAAATCAGATCTTTCTGTAATCTATATTAATTATATGCTCCAGGTGAAGGGAGATAATAAATCAAATGATAATTGAGATAATTATTATTATAGCAATGGGAATTAGGATTATAGGGATCATTTTATTCTTTTTTAATATTTCTGAATAATATGAGATGAGGTTTTTATGGTAAGAGCATGTTTTACTTTTATAATAAGAGGAAACTTAAAACAAATATCTTTTGATACAGCTATGTATGTTAATATTTACCTTTTTTTAAGGCTTCCAGAAGAAATGAAAGGTTTTCAGCAAAGCTTCCCTGAATAACAAAAAGATAACATGACTAGAAGTTTAATGAAATAAAAAAGAAGACTACCTGATTCTTAGACTTTATATAGACACTACATGTTTTTTTCTAGTAATTAGTCATTGGCCAAAGTCAGGTGAGTCTTTATACTTACTATCTAAAACTTAAATGTAGAAGTAGAGATGGCCTAACACTGAAAATGGCAATTACTACTGTCATGTATGAAATTTTATATTTTCTGGACAAAATCTGTAAAAATATTAAATTTATATGAAGATAGTTTTGAAGTATTGCTATATTACAAATACAGTTATAGACCTAGAAATGTATTCCACTTTGTGTCTTCAAATACATAAGGCTCTTGTGGTATTATAAATTACCACTAAAGAAAAGACCATGAATTTTAAATGAGATCCAAAAGGAAAAGGTGGAAAAGAACTTGCTTGAAATATAAGATACTGTAATAGTGTTTGTTTATTCAAGAGTATGGATAATGAAAATTTTGTATATATGTCAAGTTTATATACGTTTACCTGAAATATGGCCAAAACATTTTTGGATACAAGTGAAATATTCTAGATAAAATTTAACAAACTGGTAGATGCATTATCCAGATGTTCCAGATTGTGGGCAAAGATCCTATTAAGTTATCCATTTTTATTTCACTCATATCTTTTAATTTAAAGAAACAGCTTAAATGTGAGGGGATAAAGAGAAAAGAAAATCACTTGCTTGTTCCCCAATTGAGATATCTAATATAAAATAGTACAATAGATTTTTAAAGAATGTCGACATATTGTGATGACTGTGTGCTGCCACATTAATACTATTTGCAAAGTAGATAGGGCAAGAGGTATTAAACATAATTTACTGTAACAAAACTTAACGTAACAAACATAGGCTCAAAGAAACAATCTCTTGAGAAATTGAGGGTCAGTTCTCAAGGTTGCCTGTCTTTTTTGCTTAAAGGACTACTAAGCCTGACATTATATAAGTAACCTAGGTTGTATGTTCAGCCTCTGCAATTTTCTGCTCGTAGCCAAGCTAATTATGTTGAGATTCAGATTTCTAATTTACAGAATGAAGCAATTAAACTATTAATTTCTATATGTGGTGATAGTTACAGCGAATAAGGCAGAATGACAAACAACTGTGCCTTTTATTATTTCACCCAAATCCAGGACAGATCAGCTTAAAACCAAAAGTCAAACTTAGCCAACCTGAAAGGAACTCTTTGACCTAACAGCATACTATCTTCAATTTTATGTTCTAAACAAGAAGCAGAACAGTTGATTTATAGAAGGAGCATTTTGAACTTATACTTCAAATACCTGCAGACAATATGTGCTTGGCTCAACTTTCGGCAGATAATTATTAAAGAATAAAATTCCTAAATGCTAAAAGGCTTACACAACTATGCCTGTGTCATTGTGGTAGAGGGCATGTAGCTAAGTAAAGATTTACAGTGACAGTATTTCATGGTTAATAGTTACTAGAAAATAAATATGGAATATATATAGCCCACTTCAATTCCATAAGCAGTATGAAGATAGGTAATTTCATTATGAAAATTAGGACAGCTGAAAATTAAATAATTTTGTTTTAGTTAGAAAGTTTAATAAACATTTCTAATCTGTTTCTATTAAATTATTGATGTCAACTGTTAATAGACTCCAAGCTGCTATGATAATGAGGTATGGATAAACTTCTGAAAACACAGTAAGTGACATTTGAATAACACATTATAATCAAGAAAGTACTTTTTAGAAGTCAAATGGTTAATGTTTATTTTATTCTTTAGAATAATCCTAAAGTATGTACAATAAAATAAAGTCCACTTAACACACAAGGAATCTGAAACTCAGGTACATTCATTAGTCCACAATTACCACGTAGTCAAATGCTTGTAAGGCATGATGAAACTCACCTATTGTAGTTTAAAATTCATCACATTTTCCAATATGCCCATGACACCCAAGTCTCAGAAGAGACTATACTGCTAGAACACATTACATTTAAAAATATATGCCTCTATCTCCAGAGGATAGAGAATCAAAGTATGTATATTACAGGTAAAAGAACAATCTCAGAGTGTAGCTACATAAACCTGGATTTCTTAGCTGTTTTATAGCTAGTATAATCTATTACAAAATAAAACCCAAACATTAGGAGTAAATGGATCCTAATATACTACCCATTTCTAAGACAAGAATCTTGCATATTTCAATTTAGAATTTCTGAATCCCTTCTAACATTCCAGTAGGACTTTACTTTGAAGTTTACTTAATGAAATAATTGATACTGAAGTGATACTTACAAAAACTTTATCTCCAACTACATTTTCCAGATTTAACTGCTTTGTGATTTCCTTTAGGGCAATTTTATCATTGATCTGCAGCAGGCCTGAAATAAAGTCAATTTATAAGTATTTAATTAAAATGAAATATGTATTTGATACAATGATAATCTTCTAATTATGTATATTTTCTGATGTTCTTTTAACTGCAAAGGAAAGTCAAAGCCTCGTTGGTTCATATTAGTTGTTTTTTTTTTTGAGACAGAGCCTCAAGCTGTCACCCTGGGTAGAGTGCTGTGGCATCATAGCTCACAGTAACCTCCAATTCCTGGGATCAAGCGAGTCTCCTGCCTCCACCTCCCAAGTAGCTGGGACTACAGGTGCCCGCCACAATGCCCAGCCATTTTTTGGTTGCAGCCGTCATTATTGTTTGGCGGGCCCGGGCTGGATTCGAACCCGCCAGCTCAGGTGTATGCAGCTGGTGCCTTAGCCCATTGAGCCACAGGCGCTGAGCCCACATTAGTTCCTTTTTAAATTTCAGCAATGAAGACATTTGATACAATCAAAGAATAATCTTCCATGGAGTTAGCAGAATTAATTAAAAAGAAAAGACAAAAAACAACCTTTACATTAACATGAATTTAGCTGTCAAAATCTAATTATTGATACAGGCGTACTACACAAAAGTAAATTTAGTTTCACAAATTCATAAAAACCCCACATAGTTTATATCCCTCCCAGTGGCAAAATAATGACATACTTACCATTTAGGTGAACATGTAGTATGTTTTCACTCACATCTTCTATTTCCATGAGTTCTTTCAAAGCATGATTTATTAACTGAATAAACATGAAAAATTTATAATAAGAATAATAGCTAAAAGAGAAAAAGAAGCCCATTTTCTATTTTAAACTATGAGTGGTAAAAACAAGGCAAACACATTTTAATTAACAAATAAATTTTCATTTCTTTACAGATAAAGGGATTAACTAGAAAATGTAATTTCTGACTCCTAAGATACGAGAAACATGATTGATATCATACTCCTAATCATCCACCAAAACTTTAGAAATAACCCTCAAGTTAAAAAAAAGTTAAGAAGAAAATTTCTCTACTTGTAATATTCAACTATGGCCCCTTATGAACTTCCTATCTCAGTACAATATACACAGTACACCTCTCTAAGAGTATACCTCTTGTACTCTATGTACATTTAATATTAATATATTAATATTAAATAATTAATGACACTTATTCCACTAAATATCATTAAAATCCATTAAAAGCGTTTAGAAAATTTATAACAGAACAATGCTAAATGATTATAAATGACTACTCCCAAATATCTAAATTTCTATGGAATATTGTGAACTACTTTGTTATCAAGAAATGAAGATCAGCAAAGAAATAACATGAAATTAATCTAAAAGGAGATAATGCTTTTAGTTGGTATGTATGCAGTCTTCATTAAGGAAATTAAATAAATCATTAATACTAAAAATTTACTAATAATTACTGCTAAAATAGATTTATGGTTATATTCGAAAGTGTTACATCATCTTAAAGGTTTCTATACCACTTACTTATGTTTTTCATTTTTTAAATTTATGACATTCTATCACTAGTACTGTGACACATCATATATATCTCTTTATTTTCCTACTGCATAGTTTTTAAAATTTAAAAAAATGAACAGAATTAAGAAAAGCTAAAAAATCTTTTTACAAGGAAAAGTAATGATGGACTAATTCTTCTAAAATCAAAATAGAGGAGTACTATCACAAAATATATGGTCCAAGGAAAGAGGCTATATATATCAAGAAATTAGTACACATGGTACCTCAACTTACTATGTTTTTGATAAAAAGGCTTATTCAACAAAAGCACTGGGACAAGTGGTATGCTATTTTCAAAAGCAAAATACCATTTATTTGAATCTACAATATGCTACTTATATCACTGCAACATTTCTGCACAAAAAGAAAAAGCAGATATAATTGTAAATTACTGGGTTTCAAAAATTGATTTTAAAAATAATGGCTTTTTCTGGTATATCTGCATAGCAAATTCTACCATAGATCATAGGTAGTAATCACTTGATTTCCACTGTCACACTACTAGCAGTAGCTGAGAAGTGACATTAAAGAATTGTCTGAACAAAGGATCTTCCTTTGATCAGGCCAGACTCTATCACAAGAGCAGATCCCTGGATGATATAAACTTGGTTCCTCAAAATAGAGTTTTTACTATGTTTTTCTTAATACTAATAATCTGTAGTATTCTTTCCTCATCTCTTGATAGTTTGCTTATATTTATATTTTTCTCAACTCTAACTTTCTAATTCATAAAGGATGTTATCTTTTGACAGATTTTCAAAATAATTTCAAATCTTTGGAAGAAGAGAATGGGAATATTACAATAAAATGGTTATTTTACATATGCATAAAGTTATAACAAGTTTAAAGCTGCCTTTCCACAAACATACTTTAATTACCAAATTATACTTTGCTTAGATCAGCCTATTACTAATTTATATGGTGTACATGGTCTGAAACAGTAAGTTAAATGTACTATCAAGTGCATATTCAAATAATAATTTAGTGGCTCGGCACCTGTGGCTCAACAGGCTAAGGTGCCAGCCACGTACACCTGAGCTGGCGGGTTTGAATCCAGCCCAGGCCCGCCAAACAACAATTACGGCTGCAACCAAAAAATGGCCGGGCGTTGTGGCGGGTGCCTGTAGTCCCAGCTACTTGGGAGGCGGAGACAGGAGACTCCTTTGAGCCCAGGAATTGGAGGTTGCTGTGAGCTGTGATGCCACAGCACTCCATCCAGGGTGACAGCTTGAGGCTCTGTCTCAAAAAAAAAAAAACAACAAATAATAATTTAGTTCCAATCTGATTATTGCTAAAGTTTACTGTATAATAAGCTATGTAATCAACCTTTTAATTATGTTAGTTTTTTCACAGATATTACTGTTATCTTTTCAAATATTAGAAACTTCATTTTATACACTAAAAAATTTAGCTGTTTATTAATATTATACCTCATAAGGTTAAGTCCTTTCCACATTATTGGTAGCTAAAAATTAACTTTAAAAACATACCAGGATAATTTACTTATAATTACCAACATTCAGGAATTTTTATACTCATCAACTATTACCATTTCCAAATATTATAAAGCAAACACCAAATTAACAAATATGTAACTAGAGGAAACAACCCATCCACCAAGTAGTAGCAAGTCTGTCAAAAAGGAAATTCCATATAGGAGAGCATTTTCTAGGACGCAGACAGGTTCTTAAAGTCACATTTATTTTTTGTAATATAATGTTTCCAATACAATAAGCCACACTATCTGTTACCTTTTGGAATTAACTGTAGATTTTTGAGTTTATCTATTTCAGATAGTTTAACTAAGGATAGTGTTTTAAATATACTTTAATCTTACTTTTTAAAATTTGATTTTATATAATTATACTATTGACAGTTCTTGTCTAAAATAAGCTATATTGACAATTTATTCAATCCTTTTTAAATCTCAGAATAATCCCACACATAACAACAAAGTACAACAGTAGCACAGGTCAAACAATGCTTCTCTTCTCTTCAATCTCTTAATAATATCGTGTGCCAGGAATAAATTGAACTGTACCAAAATGGATAACCAGGTAAGGAAATATTCTCAGATTCCAGTGAAGTCACCCTAGAAGAATGACTTTACACAATCCAGTGTAAGAAGGAACAAGTAGATAAACCATCAGCATGGCCAAGAATAAATGAACCATTTTATTAGCCAATAGAAACTTTGTCTTAATGCTACTCCTTTAAAACTGAGTAAAAGAATAAAACAAATAAGTTTATAAAAAGATGCTATAACATGAAAACTAAAGGGAATAAGCTGATTAAAGACACCTGGTGCTCAATTCCAATCCCCATAAAGAACCAAGGCAATGAATGAGTAACAGATAGGATTTGACTGCAGTGTTGAAGGAAACAATAAGGGAGCCCAGATGCACATGTGACTAAAGTCTAGGAAGGCAAGGTGGAGACATCTGCCACCTGTAGTCCCATATCCCCTGCCCAGACAAGATTTGTCCAGAGTCAGAAGAACTTCCCATTTTGAGAAAAAGATAAGCAGAAGAGTCCACCAACTGCCACTGCCACCACAAATACCTAAAGAAATAGAGTCACAAATACCCAATTGCTCTTTGACACAGAAGCAAAAGAAATTTAATGGAGAAAAAAGTGCTTCCAATTGAACATTCATATTAAACTGAATCTAGACACAGGCCTTATGCCTTTCACAAAAATTAACTCAAAATGAATCACAGACCTAAATGTAAAATGCTTAACTATAAAACTTTTAGAAGATACATAGGAAAAAAGTCTACATTACTGTGTGTTAGGTGATGTTTTTAATACAACATCAAACTCATAAAACATCAGAGAAAAAATTGACAAATTAGATTTTATTAAAATCGAAAACTTCTGCTCTACCAAAGATACTGTTAATAGAATAGTTAAACAAGTTCTTATCAAGAAGAAAATAACTCAATACAAAAATGGACATAAGATATATAGATGAAACATACGAAAGATGCTCAACATTGTAAGTCACTAGAGAACTACAAGTAAACAAGAACAAGATACCAAGTACAGAACTATCAGCATGGCTAAAATATTTTAAAAACCTGACAATACCAAAAGCTGGTGAAGATGATGAGCAGGAAGAACTCTCATTCAATGCTGGTGGGAAAGTGAAATGATACAGCCATACTGGAAGACAATTTGTCAATGTCATGCAACACTAAATATATGATGTTTATGTAATTTTGTATACCTCTAAGCCACTGATCTTTGGGGTTATGACTGTGTAATCTAGCCGATTCACACAGACACATTAATTATATTTTAAAAAGGCCATCCTTAGAGTTTCCCCAGAAAACACAAATAAGTAAAATCTATATACAGACTGTCCCCAACTTATGATGGTTTGACTTAGGAATTTTTGACTTAGGGTGGAACAAAGGCAATTCACCTTAAGTAGAAAGTAGTAAAACACTCTTGTGATGCTAGGCAGCAGGAATAATCTGCAGTTTCCAGTCAGCCAGGATCATGAGGGCAAACAACTGCCCCTCTACAGTGTGCTGGACTGCCTGACCACTTTGCCTACCTATAGGCTAAGGTTGAGGATTTTGAGCCTGTGTAAGGTAGGCAATGCTAAGCTACGATGCTTAGTAGGTTAGGTGTATTCAAGCATTCTCAAATGAAGACATTCTCAATTTTGATCTCATAGTGAAGGAGTGTTTGTAACTCCTAAGGGGGGAAAAACTGACCCAAGAATTCAACCACCAGTCATGTTAAGAAAAATAATTTTGATGTATTTAAAAAACTCTAATAGCGTAAAAGCATATTAGTCACACAGTCTTCTTGTAAAAACCAACCAAAAAACACTCAAAATACAAAAATTAAAAAAAAATAAAAACTTAAAAATAAAGAAAAGATGAAGACTGAAATTAAATAAGAATAAAACAAGTTGGCGGCACCTGTGGCTCAAGGAGTAGGGCGCCAGCCCCACATATTGGAGGTGGTGGGTTCAAATGTTCAAACCCAGCCCTGGCCAAAAACTAAAAAAAAAAAAAAAAGAAAGAATAAAACAAGACTATATTTTTGAGGTAACTAAGCAAATATTATAGAGAGGAGAAGACTTGACTGTGCATATGAAAATGTTACATAAGTTAGGGTGAAACAATAAATAGTAAAAAAATAGAAAAATAAATGAATGAATGGTATGATAGTTTCCTAATCTATAAAAAGAGGACAAAACTTACCTTGCAGCGTTGATGTAAAGAATGAATAAATGAGACAACACAGATAAAAAAGGCACAGAGTACATGCTTGATGAATGATAATTTCTTTTTTCATTGGTACCCTCCAATTCTTCAATGACAAAAAACCATGATGAAACTAACATCAATTAAAAATTTGTCACTGAAAGGAAAAAGAAGCAAAAAAAGGTATGCCAAACTGAAAGGTATCACCCTAACTTTATAAGGCTTTTTCCAAGTCTTCTGTTACTTAAAGAAAAAAACATAGTAATATGTAAGTAACGACATAATGAAATAAAATACATTTTCAGTATTAAGGAAAATAAGAATCATCATGTGACTACCAAAGCAAACAACAGAAATCAACAGCTTTTACCATAGTCTTTCCTGATCCTCGGGGTCCAATAATGAGTAGAGAGTTACTTTCTCCATTGACAGCAGTTCTTTTTAGCAGCTCAATTAAGTGTCTAAAATGATACAAATAGGCCAGAATTTAATTTGCTAGGTAGTACTTTTTAAAAGTAGAATTTAAGTATGCACACAATGTTCTCTCTGTGCACTTGACTTAGCTTCTAAATAATTCTACACAGAAATAGTAGGTTAATTTTGATTCTTTGGAAACCTCAAGTGAAAACCTAGTAAGGTTGGAATATAATGCTGTTTTTATTTTATTTATTTATTTATTTATTTGTTTGTTTAGCAGGCTTGGGCCTGGGTTGGAACCCACCAGCCCCAGAGCATGTGGCCAGCGCCCTAACCACTGAGCTACGGGTTTTATGATGATGGGGGCAGGAGCAATGGAGGCAACTCTTAGGATCTGTTCATTCGTATCTCCTTTTCTACTAACACTCTGGACTTTCACTCCACAGCTGGCTACCAGGTATTAAGGGCAAGAAGGTCAGAATTTTCTTAATGCCAGATAACCGACAAAAAACAGGACTGCAAGTTAAAGGGCTTTCTCATTATGAAAATATCTGTATCTACTCCCTCTTTGTGACATTCAGTATTTCTACCCATAAAGCACAATTTTTACTCCTAAAGTGTCTGTTATAGCAAAGTATTGCAAGAATGGAGAAACAAATGCATGTACTTAATACTAAATTAGAACTAGTTAATCAACATGTTATGTCCAAATAAGGGAGTACATAAAATTCAGTGGAAATCAAGTAGTGGGTACAGGGATTGGGTAAACTCACACCTAACTGGTATAATGCACACATTCTGGGTGAAGGGCACATATAACTTTGACTTAAAATGTACAAAAGCTAATTAATTATGTAACCAAAATGTGTTTCCCTGTAATAGTGTGAAATATTTTTTAAAAAGGAAGAAAAATGTTTGTTAGCCTTATTCAAGATGAAATTTGCATACAATAACTTTCCCATAGCCTGGAGAACATCTGTAGGTAGGTTCATAACCGACAAGAGAACAAAAGACAACTCGACTTACTTGTATTGTACTTGTACTCCATATAGATTATTATGTGGACTCTGATGACAGAATCTTTCACGTAAAATTCTCTGTACCTGATAAAGGTAAATAAAAATATTACACATGTAATAAAAAAATGAAAGTACATTTACAGTAGTCAGAAGTAGATATTAGTGAATCAATTCAACGTTCCCTAAAGACTTGTCTTCAAGAGTTCTGCTACCATTTTCATCAGTTATAAATTAATAGTGTTTTATGTATCTCAAATCCCACTGAAAGAAAGAAAATTTAGTTGTAAAAGTTTCAATAAGAGGAAGAATTACTTAGTTTTAGCTATATTAGTAACTTGAGGGTGTTTTAAGCATGTGAATGAATGAATAACTTCACTTGGTATATAACATGTCAGCCAAGGACAGAAGGAAATCTAATAATGTATTCTAAACTAATAATGCTCATCATGTTCTACACAATCTCTAGAGACGAAAACATCTAAACTGGCTCAGCTCAAACCATACCAATCTATATGTATCATAAAAGCCAAGAATCTGAGGAAAACAAAGTTTCAAAGTTCATGTAGTTATTAAGAACCTATTAGACTCAGAGCTTAGTACTATTAAAAAAAAAAGGTGTGAAACATTCCTTAAAAAACCACTGCAAATAAACTGGAAAGAAATAATAAATTCAACAAGCAAACTTCAAAATAGTAGTAATTTGGCATATAAGCCAATGCTCAATTATATGATAGAAACTACTTTAATCTAAACTATAAAGTAATGAATCATCAGAATAAATTTTTTAAAATCTGGAAAGGATTTATATTTTGAGTTTCCCTTGGAATGAGGGTCTTAGAGTTAGTTGTAAAAAATTATATCAGATGATCTAGCACAGTCTTTAAAAAGATGGGTCTTTAAAGCCATTCCCTTTTTAGGAAGGATCTGCAGTTAATACAGAGGTCTTTCAGGGAAAAAGAACTTAGGGAGTGGTCTCAGATTTGGCCCTGTGGGTTGAAATAAAAAGCCTCTAAAAGTATTTGCTTCTTCTAGACTGACAGCAAGAGACTAACCCTTTATGCACAAGAGAGAAATCTTAACGCTAAAAAAATTATTCACTAGAGGTAAAACAATCCATACTTACCAGCTATAGATGAAATGAAAAGAATAAAGGGCTTGGTCCCAGAAAGCCAGTTATATTAATTTTAAAAGGTTAAGTATTTTCGAATTTTTAATTTATCTATAAAATGGGTACAATAACATCTTTACAGGAGGTCTATTAGCTATTACAAACATAGGTATTTATATAGCTAATAGCTGATACCTGTAGAACACTTAAATGAGCCTATGTATAGACTCAACCAATCATAATGTGTATTCTTCCACCTGGATGAGATCACTAGAAATTCAATGACAAACCTCAAATCTTTCTTTAAACCAAGAACCCAATAAAACCTATTAGAGAGGCAACAACTGTGTATAATACATAAGACAAAAAAAATGAGGCTACACTGAATAGTCAGAAGTTCACAAATAGGTAAGTGTATAACTCTGACAATTACATTCACAAACTCATCCTAGAAAAAGTGCTACATACCGTATTGCTGAATATCACTATGGTCACCCTTAAGTACTCCCCTGGGAAGTCACACACGGATGCCAGCACCTAGTCTACCCTTCAAAGCAATTCTGGGATTCTTTTTCTGGAATGGCCATCAGAGATGTTGTTGTATGAGGCCTGACAATTAAGTTTGTGAACTCATCCTAGAAAAGGTGTTTTGAAGCACCTTTTGCAGGACTAGGTGCTGGAGTCAGTGCATAGCTTCCCAATGGGAGTACTTTGAGGGTAACCATCATGACATTTAGTAATGGGTATGTGGCACTTTTTCATAGATGTGTCCGCGAACTTAACTGTCAGACCTCATACATATATAGAAATTAATTCAAGTTTAAATGGAAGATGTGTACATATTATATATAAAAGCATGTAAATTATACTTAGTTAAAAATGTTTTTTGAGGGCCAGGTGCAGTGTCTTATGCCTGTAATCTTAGCACTTTGGAAGGCCTCAAAGTCCAGTGGGTGGACTGCTTGAGCTCAGGAGTTTGAGAGTAGCCTGAGCAAGGGCAAGACCCTGTCTCTAAAAATAGCCAGGTGGGCTAGTAGTAGTTCCAGCTACTCTGGAGGCTGAGGCAAGATGATCAAGGCCAACATTGCTGTGAGCCATGTGCACTCTACCAAGGGAGACAAAGTGAGACTCTGTCTCAAAAAAAATTTGGAGGAACAGAATTAAACATTTTCCTTCACAAAAGCAAGGTCTTATAAAATGACAGACATTTAGTTTTGATTTAAAAAAATCAATGTGGTTCATGTGAAGCCAGACAAATGAAAAAGCCAGGGTAGAACTATGATGGCAATTCTCTGCTGGAGTTCCCAACCCTAGGGCCATGAACCAGTACTAGTCCATGTCCTGTTGGGAACCAGGCTGCACAGCAAGAAGTGAGTGGTGGGTCAGCAAGTGAAGCTTCACATTCCTCACTGCTCCCATCACCACCTGAGCTCCACCTCCTGTCAGAGCAGAGGTGGCATTAGATTCAAATAGGAGCACGAAACCTATTGTTAGGAGAATCTAATGCTCCCCCTCCTGCCACTGCTGCTGTCCATGGAAAAATTATCTTCCATGAAATCAGTCCCTGGCACCAAAGTCAGGGACCGCTGCTCTTCTAGACTATAAGCTTCTTGGAGGAGAGACACAGACGTATACATGTTCAACATTGGGAATATAGTATGAACTTAAGACAATATTAAAAAATCACTATAAAAATACTCAAAACAAACTAGGATTATATAAGAAAACTTTTATAATCTGATACAGTGCATCTACAAATAACTTTAAGATTTAACATCATACATGATAGTGAAAGACTGCGTGTTCTCCCTAAACTGGAAAACAAGAAAAGAATAATTGATGTCACCACTCCCATTCAACATTTTACTGAAGGTTCAAGTCAGGGAAATTTGGGAAGAAAAAGGCATCCACATTGGAAAAAAAAAAAGTAAAATTTTCTCTATTTGCTGATGACATGATGTTATATAGAGAAAATCCAAAGGAATAAACTACAAAAAAAAGTTAAAAAGTTAAAAAAGGTTGCAAGGTACAAGATGAAAAACAAAAATCAATGGCATTTCTATACACTAACAATTAATCAGAATGAAAATAACAAAACAATTACATTTATATAATAACAGCTTCAAAAGGAACAAAATACATGAATAAATTTAGAAAAAAGTATTAACTTACACTCTGAGGATAATATTAATTGAAATGGAAATCAAATTTTGCTCATATATAACAGCAAAATTTAATAAAAAATTCAAAGTTCAGATTCCAATGACTTAAAATGGCCGAAATTGCTTAAGAATGGAATATGTAATTCTTCTTAAGTGCCTCAAGAAAATTCAAATTAAGACTATTTTTCTGATGACTTTTTCATTTTAACAAGTCTTAATTTTTTTTTTTTTCAGTTTCTGGCAGGGGCCAGGTTTGAACCCACCACCTCCGGTATATGGGGCCGGCACCCTACTCACTGAGCCACAGGTGCCGCCCAACAAATCTTAATATTAATGCAAATGTATACTAACCTGTGAAAGGCAGTCCACATGAATTAAGTTGTTACTCTTTGATTTACGACTGCTCATTTCAATAATTTCCAGTCCTTAAAAAAAAAAAATTTAGTATGAATTATCATAAACACTACTGGCTTAAAGATATTATTTAATCATTTTACTACTCTAGAATCAAAATAAACGCAGGTTTTTAAATGTAAAAAACTTTCAAATTTCTCAAACTTTAAAAATCCTCCACTTTATCCAAGTTCAGGCTTATTTGCCTCTCACACCACACTTAACAAGCATACTTTTTATTGCATTTTGCAGATACTCTATTTTTTACAAGTTTAAGCAGTTCTTGTATCCAAAAAGTCTATTGGTGACATTTTTCCAACAGTATGTGCTTACCTCATGTCTCTGTCAGTACTTTTGAGTAAAGTACTTCTAAATTAAAGTTCTACACTTTTTTTAGAATGTACTATTACATACTCAATAGACTATAGTTTAGTGTAAACATAACTATAAGTTTGTTTACAAACTATACGTTTATATGTTTTGTGAAACCAAAAAATAAAATTGATGTGAATTTCTTTGCTGAGATATTCACTATATTGCAGTGTTCTAAAACTGAATCCGCCATATTTCCAAGATATATTTGTATATGGTTCTTAAAACTGTTCCTCCTTTCCCCTCAAATCTAGTATTCATCTTCCCCTTACTTTTTCTTACCTTCCTTTACATAGAAAGTTTCTCCCATCCATCCATCCCATAGAAAACCTTCCGTTTTTTGTTTCACTCAACATACTCAATCATTACAGACAAGGTTGAATGCCTCTCTATAAACACCCACGAAGTGTCTGTACTTCTCTTTATCCATAATAAAATAGTAGTATACAAAACTGTCTCTATCTGACAGTGCCCCCAAACTGAGGACATTTTTACATTCCAAACATTATAGCATGATGCCCCAAGGTTGATAATAAATGAAATGAAAAAACGCTAATGGAAAAAATAATCATTTTTGCAAAATTTTCCTCAATGATAATATACTCATAGACAAATGCCTTTGGCTAAAAGATCTTTCTTAGCACCGATGTCATATTGTTCCAAATGCTTTGCACTTAATCAATTCATTTAGTTCTCAAAATTGCCCTACGGAATAAGCAGTATTATTATAAGTCTCTTTTAAGGTCTGAACACACAGAAAGGTTAAGTAACCTGACCAAAACGAAAATGTAGTGAAGTCAAGAGCTGAACAAAATCATATACTTTTTTAAAAAATGTACTCTGGTCTCCCATATTCTCCAAAGGAACACAGCCCTGGTGATACCCTGATCTTAGCCCAGAGAAAGCCATTTTGGAATTTCCAACCCCTAGAACTTAAAAAACTTGAGGTAAGCTGACCTACCATAAAATCACCAATGATTAATGTTACCATAATGTGAGTGATGGCAGCAAGAAGAAATAGGTGGCTCTACAGTTTGTACGCCCGAATACTAACAATAATTTCACATCCATCCATGGACAAAAGAACCTTTTGAGGAAGCCTTGGGATTCAGCTGGGAGTTTGTAAAACCCAGGTGTAGCTCAAGACCTAGGAAGGTCATTTTGAAAGGGTAGACTCTTACTTAAGTGACAGACTTCTGGTATACTATGGTCTATAATCCAGATCTGTAAACGGCCTTGTCTACCTGAGAGATTAGCTATAGTCCCATGACCTAGTTACCAAGGGCTATAACAGTTAGAATACTGTGTGATCCCTAGGTGGACTGGACTATCTCCAGGGCTTCCGTCTGAATAGCTGGTCCTGGGATGAGGGTCTGAATTCAGCAGACCTGTTTAGTAGGTGTGCAGACAGGTATGGCTTCCTATAGGTCCTGGGGAAGGCTCCTGCTAGATCACTGGTGAATTTCTGGATAAGCCACATTATTCCAGTCCCTGGCTGAGGGGGGCTAGAACTAAATTACAAGGCTGCTTCAGGGGGTACAGCCACGGTTGACGTTTCCAGGCCTGTCTCTGAAGTTGTAGATATACACGTCCCCTGGAGGGTCCCTGGGTGGATAGGTCTACTCTCAAGCTGTACTGAGTTCAGTACAAGCTCAGCAATCCTGCTTTGAGGCCTCAAACAGGGGTATCTTCTTTTGGGTCCTTAATTTCAGACCAGTTAAGAGTGGCTGGAGCAAAATTATAGAGTTGTTTCAGGGTCCATAGTTGAGATAGAAGATGGTAGTAGGTCCATCTTCTGAGGTACTAGTGTACATTACTTCTCCTGGGCCTCTTGGTTATTTAATAGTTTTTGTAGCAGACTAATATCCTTGATGCACAAAGGTGAAAAAATCCTCAATAGGGTGGCACCTGTGGCTCAGTGGGTAGGGAGTTGAGGCAGGCACCTGTAGTCCCAGCTACTCGGGAGGCTGAGGCAAGAAAATCACCTAAGCCCAGCAGTTTAAAGTTATTATGAGTTGTGATGCCACAGCACTCTCCCGAGGGCAATAAAGTCAGACTCTATCTCTAAAAAAAATACAATCCTCAACAAAATAAAAGCAAGTCAAATTCAAGAGCACATTAGATTGTTCATCATGGTCAAGTGGAATTTATCCTTGGGATATAAGAATACTTGGAAATATACAAATCTATAAAAGAGAGCCAACACATGAACAGAATAAAGGACAAAAACCAAATGCTAATCTCAATAGATACAAAAAAGACTTTGGACAAAATTCAATATGCTTTTATGATGAAAACGCTGAACAAATTAGGAAGAATGTACTTCAATACAATAAAGGCTACACATGACAAGTCCACAGCTATCAACATACTTAAAGGTGAAAAGTTGAAAGTTTTCCCCGCTGAGGACAGGAATAAGATACAGATGTACAGTCTGGCCACTTTTTTTCTTTTTTTTTGTAGAGACAGAGTCTCACTTTATTGTCCTTGGTAGAGGGCTGTGGCGTCACGCGGCTCACAGCAACCTCCAACTCCTGGGCTTACGCAATTCTCTTGCCCTAGCCTCCCAAGTGGCTGGGACTACAGGCGCCGGCCACAACGCCTGGCTCTTTTTCTGTTTTTGCAGTTCAGCTGAGGCCGGATTTGAACCCGCCACCTTCGGTATATGGGGCCGGCGTCCTTCTGGATGAGCCACAGGCACCGCCCATACTCTGGTCACTTCTATTCAAAACAGTAGTGAAAGTTTTAGCCACAGAAATTAGGTAAGAAAGAGAAATAAAAGGCACCCAAATTAGAAAGGAGGAAGTTAAACTGTCTCTGTTTGCAGATGACATGATCTTACCCTGTGAAAAACCTAAGATGGCCATCAAAATACTGCGGGAATAAACAAATACAGTATAGTTCTGAGATATACAATCGACATAAGAAAACCAATACAATTTCTCTATAATAATAACTATTTTAAAATAATATTTAAAAGATCTGAATTACAACAGCATAAAAAAAAAACTTAGGAATAAATTTTTCCAGAGAAATGAAAGAACAGTACCCAGAAAATTATCAAACATTGATGAAAGAACTGAAGACATAAATGGAACAATATCCTGTGCTCAGGAATTGGAATAATCAGTATTGTTAATATTAAAATGTCTATACTACCCAAGGTGATTTAAAGCAATTCCTATCGAAATTCTAATGACATTTTTCATAAAGGAAGAAGAAATTATAAGCTTCATACAGATCTATAAAAGACACTTAACTGCTAAGGCAATCAAGTGAAAAAAAGAATAAAGGCAGAGAGGAGGTAGAGCAAGATGACCAAGAATAATACTCAGGTGATCACCCTCCCTTCCCCCACCCCAAACACCAAACTAAACAACCATCCATGCAAGAAAGCACCTTCATAACAACTACTAAAAAAAATCAAGTGAGCAATCAAAAGGATCAGTTTTTAACATAACTATCAAGAAAGGCATCAAAAAGGGTAGGGCAGTCTTCCAATGTACACAGCATGCCTTCTTTCTATTCAGTCCAATACTGAAAGTTTTAGCCACAGAAATTAGGTAAGAAAAAGAAATAAAAGGCATCCAAATTAGAAAGGAGGAAGTTAAACTTTGTTTGCAGAGGACATGATCTTCCCTTCCTTAACCTTTAGTAGCACTAAGAGAGAATCTATGTGCTTAGGAAAGGGAGAGTCAAGTGATTTTGGAACTTTGCATTGGAACTCAGTGTTGCCCTGTCAAAGTAAAATATAACACATGGCCAATTTCTGCAGGCTCCTAACCTTGGTCAGAGTGGGATTCTCAGCCCTAGGGGAAGAAATACAGGTTCTGACTTAGTTCTACAATCAACTGAATAAAGTGGCCAGTGGCTTGGCAGAAAATTGAAAGGCAGTTAGGCCAGAAGAACTGCAATCCTTGGGCAAGCCCAAACTGTAGCATAGTGGATTCTGGAGTGGAGTGCAAATGGCACAGTGGGAGCCAAGTGAGTGCCTGTGTCATCCCTCCCCCACCTCCAGACAGTGCAGCTCAGGCAGACTCCTTCAACTTGGGGAAAGCAGAGGAAAGAGTACAATGAACTTTGTCTTGCAACTTGGGTACCAGCTCAGCCACCCACAGTGAAAAAAACCACAAAAAAGATTCCTGAAGCCCCTGATTTTAGGCCTTCTGGACTCTATTTCTAGACCCCCATTGGATAAGAAGATTAATCTGCTGCCTTGTTAGGACAGAGTGAGTCCCAGCAGGATTCAACACCAGCTGACCAAAGAGCATTGGGACCTTGAATAAGTATCACTGGTAGTCAGCTAGGCAGGTCATGATGGCCTTGGGTAAGATTTGGTACTGTTCTGGCTTCAATGTGACCCAGTGCAGTGCCAGCTGTGGTGGCCAGGGAAGTGCTTATGTCACCTCTCTACCAACTCTAGGCTGCCCAGCACTGAGACAGACTCCTTCTGATTGGAGGAGAGAAAAAAGAGCAAGAAACTTTCTGGTAACACAGGGAATTCTCCTTGAGCTTACCCAAGCCCACTAAGGAAGTTCCTCTAGGAGTCAGCAAAAGTTATAGCTTTATCAGTCTTGGGGCACTTCCTATTATTGATATAATTGCAGTGACCGTAGACTTATATCAATCACAACATTCTCTTTAAATACATGGAAGGCCTTTTAAAGGAGGACAGGTCAAATAAGCCCAGAGTGCATAAATCAGAATAAATGCCTAATCTTCAATCCCAAGATATTAACAAATATCTATAAACATCAAGAACATCCAGGTAAACACTAACCAATCCAAGAGTGATGGAGATGTGTGACTTTCACAAAAAGAATTCAAAATGGCTATTATGAGGAAGCTAAAAGAACTTTAAGACAACACAAAGAAGGAATTCAGAATTCTACCAAAGAACATTAACAAAGAAATTCTAAAATTATCAAATTCTGGGGCTGAAAAATTCAATTGGCAAGCTGAAAAAAATGCATCAGAGTTCTCTATACAAGAGATATGTCAAGCAGAATAACGAATTAGTGAGCCTGAAGACAGTTAACACAATCAGAGAGAAAGAAAAATAAGAAAAAATAAAGTACACTTAGAAGATCTACAAGATAGAGTCAAAAGAGCAAATTAAGAGTGATTTGCCTTAAAGATGAGGTAGAATGAGCAATCATGGTAGAAATTTTATTCAAAGAAATAACAGAAAACTTTCCAAACCAAGAAAAACATCAATATCCAAGTAGAAACAAATAAAATAAGACTACTTCTGGGCATTTAATAATCAGTCTTTCTAAGGTCAAGGATAAAGACAGGATTCTAAAACAGCAGGAAGAAAAAAGAAACAAATAACATGTAAAGGAGCTCTGCTATGTCTGTCAGCAGAGTTCTCAATGGAACCTTGAAGGCCAGGAGAGAATGAGAAGACATTTTGACAGATAAAACCTTCCACACTACAATATTATATTCAGGAAAAGTATCTTTCAAATATGAAGGAGAGGCTCGGCGCCTGTGGCTCAATGGGCTAAGGCGCCAGCCACGTACACCTGAGCTGGTGGGTTCGAATCCAGCCCGGGCCCGCCAAACAACAATGACAATTGCAACCAAAAAATGGCCGGGCGTTGTGGTGGGCGTCTGTAGTCACAGCTACTTGGGAGGCGGAGGCAAGGGACTCACTTGAGCCCAGGAATTGGAGGTTGCTGTGAGCTGTGATGCCACAGCACTCTATCCAGGGTGACAGCAGAGGCTCTGTTTCAAAACAAACAAACAAACAAA
>CAUYRH010132984.1:0-20689 GCA_963574655.1 Perodicticus potto
TCTGGTTCATCATCTGCTATGGTTTGGGCATTTGTCCCTCTGAAACTCATGTAGAAATTCAATCCCCAATGTGGCAGCATTAAGAGGTGAGAGGTAAGGCCTTTAAGAAATGATTGGGTCATAAGGGCTCTGGATGGATGGGATAATGCATTCATGGATGAATGAATTAATGTATTAATTTGTTAATGGATTAAAGGATTATCACAGGAGCAGCATTAGCAGTTCAGAAGAGGCGAAAGAAACCAGAGTCAGCATGCTCAGCCCCTCACACAGTGATGCCCTGCTCTCTACACCATCCCTGCCAGCAAGAAAACTCACATCAGAAGCAGCTCTTTGACCTTGGACTTCTCAGGCTCCATAATTGTAAAAACTAAACACCTTCCTTTATTAATTACTCAGTGTAAGCCATTCAGTTAAAAGCAATAGAAAATGAACTAAGACATGCAGCAAGTATGACAAATGCAGTTTGAACAAATACGTGAGCAAGTGAAGTTTCTGAAAGAAAAAGGCAAGTGATTGAAATAAGTACCTTTCTTAGAACTGGGTATCAAGAGCTGATATGTGTGTTTCTGATTATGTTGTAATGCTAAATTTGATTTTCTTCATTTTTTTTTTTTTTAGGTTGCTGAAAGGGGTAATTTTATTGAAGTTGCATAGTTAAGATTGTATATGAAGCCAGCACATTGTACCCCTTGATTACACTATTGTACACAGCTATGATTTAATGATAAAGATAATAAAAAAAAAGATTATTCAAGATGAGGAACATACTAAGGCCATCTTGATTACCTAGAAAATCCAGTAGATCTTCATTTTGATTTAAAAGAGTTCCACGTAAAAAGTAAACAAGAAGAGGAAAGGACAGAGCCCATGTAAAAATGAATGGCCTTGCCCTTGCAGGTGTCCACTCTGTAAAGCCCTGAAGATAGCAACTGTGCTTCACTGCTTTGATTCCTTTTCTTCCTATATTTAGTCAATCAACACATATTTCTAAGTCTCTTCCTTTAGAATATGCCCCAAACTAAACCCCTTGTCTCTAAACCACCCTTGGTTCCCTTTCTTATTGTCTTCAGCTGTACTGGCATTTCTGCTGTTCTGGGGACACTGAAAACTCATTTCTACCCCAGGGCTTTGGTACTGCCTGGAATAGCCTTCCCCTCATCTACTTCCTGCCTCTTGCCTCATCTAAAAGGAAGGTACATTGTGAGAGAGACTTGCACCACAGTATTCCCAGGCACCATACAGGTCAAAGCTAGGCACCCAGTAAATATTGTTGGGTGGATGAGTAAATGGACAGGTGAGTAGGACAGGTGCCACATGCACTTAGATGTTGCACAACTGTGTCCATTGCGTCCACCAGACTACATTATTATAACTAGATAGCTCTGCTTCCCTCTGGGCGGAAGACTTATCACATCTCAACTTCAGGTGAATGCAGTAAGAACCCAGCTATGCATTTATCTGGATAAGCCTAAATCTAATTTTAATTGCCACTCTTCCCAGGCTTTTGGAGCTGGCAGCAGTGGAGGGTCGTGGTTAATAAGGTGGACTTAGCCACTCTGTGATTTACTCTTATCTTTGAAAAGGAGATGATAGCAGTGCCAACATCACAGGGTGTTTAGGGATTCAGTGAGATAGTGAACATCATGGTTCAGAGTTTCTAAAACATGTCAATTTCTCAAGAAATATTATTAGCTAATATCTTCTGGCATCCCTTTGCTCTAAACCCTATTCTTGACAAATTTAAAAATTCAAAAAAATGAATAAATATTATGAAAGCCAACATGCATTTTTTTTTTTTAATTTCTCAGTCCTTGGTTTTAAGGCTAAGAGTGGAAGCAAGGAGGTGGGTGTGTGAGAGCTATAGGATTCAGTGGGCTGGAATTAACTGACATGAAAACAAGGAACCTGGGAGAAAAAACATATTTTACTGAATGTACTGTTTCTGTCACAACTCTGCTTCATACAACCCTTTACTTCCCTAATCATCTCTTCTATCATGTAATGGTAAAGCTCTGGTTTTAGATTTTTTAAAAAAATGTAAAAGTTTTCCCTGAAAATTGATCATGATTTTCATGGTTCATATACTAAACCATGGTGTAGTTTGTTATTCTTCATATGAAGATGTGACTGTCAATGAGAAATATCCATGGCATTGGATGGTGTCTCCTCTGTGCTAATGTCTGTGATTAACACTGATAATGTGATACTCTCCATAACACTGAGATAGGCAGCTCCCCACACCTTCCACACTGGGCTTTAGACAAGACCTCCAACCCCCACAGAGGCAGGAACGTCCCATCCCCAACTCTGGAACAAAAGGAAATTGTCAGCAAATGTTCAGAGAACCATTAAGAGACTGTGCAGACTCATATTCTGAACTGCTGAAGAAATGAGTGGAAAAGAGCTCCTGTCCATGAAGGAACTTTGAACCCATTCTAACATCTAATAGACAGAGATAAGATTTCCCACACAAGCATCATGCTGTCTGTGGAAAAGACAGCATTACGATTTAGAAGGAAGGGCAGACAGAATGACGAAAACCTTAAAAAGTGTATTCACATGAAGTCTGAAAGGAAGGTCATTAAATGGCTTTTAAATAAATTGGTTTATGAAATGGAAAGTGTGTGACACAGCTGGCTAATTCATGATCTAATTCTTTATCTGATCAGTGCCTTAATTTCTTTACTATTATGTGATAAATTTATATATAGGTGTGTTGCATATGTGTACATAAATGTGTATATGAAAGACGTCTCAAAACAGTACTGTAGAACCCATTTGCTTTTTTCTTTTACTGTGATACAGGCTTTGAATTGTCAATGATTAAACTCATTCTTACTTTTTCAGAACAAAATGCATAAAAATGATGTCCGTGGCCACACTGCTTATGATAATACAACTTTGGGATCGACTTGAGTCTCTGTTAACTCAGAATTATAAAATAAGTTTTAGTATGCTCATAGTTACAAATATTATGAAGACATTAAAATAAATGAAAAGGACATGTAAATTAATCAATTCAGAAAGAGTTCAAATATAATTAAGTGAAAAATAAGCAAAGAATTACAGAATATTTATAATGCTTGTGTTCCCATTAGAAAAGATTCAAATCTTTCTAATTTGAACAAATGCCACACACATGTACACATGCATATGCAAAATATCTATGTTTACATCACCATGAAAAGTCATATTTCTATGTAGAGAGGCAGAGAGTAGAATTTAACCGGTATACTAAATGAAGGAATTATGGATTACATTTACTTTATGCTTGATTTTATTTTTAGAAAGGATTTAACTAAACACTCATAATTTTGAAAGATGTGTCTGTGCACTCAGGGCTGTGAGTTCTTTACTAGTGGATTGTATTGTTTTTATTCTTGATCTGCTTCATCTATGTTGAGGTCTTTTCTACTATTTTAGTTCAGGTCTAGGTTTACATTTTTATATAATACATAAAATATAAAAATAGTATAGATAATAAGTTTACAGAGTAGCAAGTTTTGACAGGAATTACATCTTACTTTATAAGAATGACAACAAAAGAGCTGATGGGAAGAAAGCAACACATGTGAAGATGGTAGGAAATATATTTAAAACCGTACAGACTAGTTTCATGTGAAGTCAGAGAAAGGTAAATTAACTACAAATAACAAGTTTGCAAGTGAATGCCATAATTGCAGCTGGGTTTGTGGAAGATGGAGAGAAAGCTATCCTGCTGGAGTCTGGAGTTGGGGAGGGCAGAGAGAACAGAGATGGAAGCACCCCAGGTTAGGAGAAGTGGGTAAGAAAGGAACAGTGGACATAGAAAGATGAAATTGGTGGAACCAGCAAACCTGTCCTCCATTCATGCTGTGAGGAAAACTATTAGGCAGCTATGGTTCTTCTTGACAAGATCAATGGGTGTGGTCAGTCTAAAGACTGATGGATCAAGTGGGAGAAATGGCCAGGGGATGGTGGCATCCTTTTACATTCTTTAGAGTTCTTGACTTAACCTAGTTTTGTTAAACAGAGTGTTTTGAAGGTCTTAGAACTCTTACAGATGGAATTTACTCCAGGTGGGCAGAGTGAATCTACAGAGTGAGAAGACACTGGAACAGCATGGCAAGAGGGCCAGGTCCAGGAAGGCTGAAAGTATCTCATCAGCAGCCAGAAGACAGGGATGCAGTAGCTGTAGTCCCTTATAAAGGAAAACTTCACAATAACCTGGAAAGCAGACAGACAGAGCAACGCAACGCGGGGCAGAGCCATGGAGCAAAGGACTCAGAACCCCTGTGCTGCTCTCAGAAATGTGAGACACCACACGAGCCAGCGAGGAGGTGCAGAAACACGCGGCTAATGAAGGCTGCAGAGTTGTTCACAGGTGCAGCAGGAGAAGAACAAACCCTGGGGATTGTTAATATATTGTGAGCAAAACCTAGGCCAGGAAACTAATAGGATGGGGAGGGGGGCATAGAGGCAAATGCATTTGAGCAGATTAATGGAAAGATCCACAAAGCTTTGGTGCTCTGGTTCTTGTTGAACTGGGGTTGGGTACGTGTTGGGTGTCTAGAGTAAGTGAGAATTTTATTAATATTTTGAAGCTGAGCTACATGGAGGTTAAGTTCTTAGAACTTAACCAGGATTTTTCTGTTGTAGCAGGTGGATGGTCACAGTCTGAATATGGTAAGTATTCTTCCAAATACCCCACTTGCTTACTTTATGTCTGAGGACGGTGTGGGAATGGTGACTTTGGCACGTCAGGAGAGTCAAGGTGAAATGTGGAAACTGACAGGGTTATATTTTATAGGTGAGCCCCACTTTTAAAATTCCACATCTGGATGAACTTTCTTCACTAAAGCTTATGTACAATGGTTGTTCATTTTCTTTAATCCTACAAGACAAACATGTTTTACATGTAAGTTTAAAAATATATATATAAGTATACATATATACTTGATTCTGATAACTTTTAATGTGAATATGAGGGTTTTATAAAAGTATTGCCAATCCTAATTTGAATTTTCTCTTCATGTTCTACACAAGTAATTGTGTATACAGTTATAGATAAGATAGAGATAGATAGTTATAAGACACACAAATTTGATGCCAGGTGTTTTTCCATAAAATGTATACATGTGAGCCTTTTATTCATATTGTTTGAGGTCCTTCCACTTAGTCAAATACTATATTCAAAGAGCTTTCATAAAGTAAATATTTGAGTGGATCATGTTCTTCCAGTGAGAGAATATTAAAACTTACAGTTTTAGTCCCAACCAAGGACAAAGCAGATAAGACACAGAGGTACCTCACAGCTAATTTGCACTTTAGATATTTTTACATCTGTATTATTCAATGTACACATGTATTACATAAGACTCCTTACAGATCCCATACCACAAAACATGGAAACTATTTGTAATCATGTTT
Organism: Perodicticus potto; assembly: GCA_963574655.1. Classification (NCBI taxonomy): domain Eukaryota; kingdom Metazoa; phylum Chordata; class Mammalia; order Primates; family Lorisidae; genus Perodicticus; species Perodicticus potto. The sequence continues at coordinate 5,413 of CAUYRH010132984.1, forward strand.
GTCGTTAGTGAAATTTATAAACATGGATATTTAAGTAAGAGCAATTTTGTTGGTTATGTTGGGACTCAGAAGTGCTCCTGGGGGCTGATATAATTGGTTCAGTCCATTAGCAAAAATTGTTAAATGAAATAGACACTTTTCACACACACCCTCCTGAAAAGACTATTATAAATAGAAAAGTTCAAAATCACTCTAGTGATGTGCATGTGCCTCTGATGATAGGAACGATAATTGCATTTTCTACTGAAAACATCTGGAAATGAAAAGTCTGACTTAACATTGAACTTCTCCTTCCTTGAGGGTTTGAGCAGTCCCAGGTACAGTTGCTCAGCATCTGACCATGGGGATTTCTGAGGCTGGGGGTCTCCCTCCTTTGCCCAAGAGGCTGCAGTCCTGTGGGCGGCCATCAGCACACTTGCCACTTCACAGGAAACCAGAGTCATTACCACTGTCTTTCAAATACACAGATCACAACATAACTTAGAGAATTGCTAAGACAAGCGGGACTCAGCACCCATTCTTTTGGAACACGTCTGTACACTGGAGGAAACTGGCTACCGAGCACTGTCATTGGCACTGGATGGTGAGTTGCAACACACTGCCACACGAGGTGGCTGGCTGCGTTCAAAGCATCATCCACAATCCAGCTTTGTAGTGACAGGTGCTCTCTATATGTTATATGTGATAGATATTTCCATGAAAATGTTTTGTTTCTCTGGATGCACATTATGATGATATATTTGGCCATTTTTAGGACACAAATCATTTGCAGATTTGTGGGATTAGTGGTTTGGAATTAGCTATATATATTTCTTACAGAAGAATGTAAATTAGGGCACTCCATCCCCTGCCTCCCTTGTGGGGTAAAGTGATCCAAGCGTGGCCATTACTGCAGTCATTTATTCATTATCACTTGCTGGTCCCAGTTGTTTGTCAAACATTGTGTTTGGGAATGGCAATTCCAAGACCTTTTAGGCTTGCTGGAGAAGACACATTCAACTCCAGGGATGCTGAGATGTGCAATTATGTTATGTACCATCAAGAAACAAACAAAACCTCCTTCAAAAAAGACAATATTTTACTTCAGATGAGCAAATCATGAACTGCCCGCCACCCCCGGCTTTTATTGCTCAGAGATTCCCTTCCTCTATCTGGAAGCATTTGGCCCTGTCTCCTGGCTGCAACTGAGATGCTTGCAGCGTGGAGATTGTCTCTTCACAATTAGATCTGTGATGAAACACAGTACGGCTTCCTTTGCTTATGGATATTTCTCCCTTGGTCCTTTAATAGGATGACATAGGTCCTCATTTCCCTGGGATAGGTATAGCTTTTTGTTGTTTCCAGTTTAATTATTAATAGTATTGCCATTCACTCCAAGAGAATTTTGGCTCAGGTAATAAGTTATATGGCCAACTCTCTAAATGAATAACTTGTTGGATTGTGAGAAAATGTTGAATTTCTGCCTTTCATCGAATGGTGACTATTGCTCCAGCAATGCCCTGTGTTCACTCTGCTGCCCTGCATTGTTTGTGGTATGAGGTCTAACAGTTAGGTTTGTGAACTCAGCCTAGAAAGGTACTAGATCCCTCAATGCTGAATAACACCAGTGTCACCTTCGAAGTACTTGCCTTGGGAAACGACGCATGGACGTCAGCACCTCGTCCACCCTTTCGGGGAAATTTTGAAACTCTTACTCAAATGGCCCTTAGAGCTATTGTATTACACTTGATGTCCGGAATGTCACCAAAATGCCTTCCTTTCAATATTTCCTTTATTTGTGGGTAAAGAAAAAACTCATGGAAAGCTGTACCAGGTGAGTGAGGAGGATGTTCCAATAAAGCTGTTTGTTGACTACCTATAAGCTCTCTGACAGCAAGTGCTGTGTGTGCTGGTGCATTATCGTGATGCAAGAGCCATGCTGTTCTCATGCCACAGTTTTCTGTTAAGATTTTCCTGTGTTTCTGTCACTGTTTACTTGGTCTGCTATGCTTCTCACAGTTAGCCCGTGATTTTGATGCACAGTTTGACAAATTTTTGCAAAGTTTTCAACAGTTCTGCTTGTTACTGGCTTCCTTGACCTCTCTTTATCAGTGATGCCTTCTCTTCCCTTGGAAAAATGTTTAATTCATTTGTACACTGCATTTTTCTTCATGGCATTATCCTCATCACTTGGACGAATAGTCCCCTCTTTTCACTTCTTCTTTTTCCAAAGTTAACAAGAAACTTAATAGTTGCCGCTCTAATTCAGGCTCTGACATGGTTGCACACAAAAACACAGAGCAATGATAGTGAACGCCACTCAAAAAGATGCTGCTACAGGTCAGCACAACCACAGCTGGGGACACTCACATATACCAAGGTTATGAACTCTTACAGAGCCATGTATGCAGTGCTACAAATGTAAGTGCACAGGGGCACGTTCCCAGCCTGAATTGTCAGGGCTCATGATGTGAGAACGGCACATGGCCTGGACAGCACAGTGATTGGAGGTCTGAGAGTAGTTAGGGCAGTATAATGGGGGAGTAGTTAGGGTAGTACAATGGGAGAGTAGTTAGGGTAGTATGATGAGAGAGTAGTTAGGATAGTACAATGGGAGAGTAGTTAGGTTAGTACAATGGGAGAGTAGTTAGGGTTGTACAATGGGAGAGTAGTTAGGGTAGTACAATGGGGGAGTAGTTAGAGTAGTACAATGGGAGAGTAGTTAGGGTAGTGCAATGGGAATGTAGTTAGGGTAGTACAATGGGAGAGTAGTTAGGGTTGTACAATGGGAGAGCAGTTAGGTTAGTACAATGGGAGAGTAGTTAGGTTAGTACAATGGGAGAGTAGTTAGAGTTGTACAATGGGAAAGCAGTTATGGTAGTACAACGGGGGACTAGTTAGGGTAGTACAATGGGGGAATAGTTAGGATAGTACAATGGGGAAGCTGTTAGGATAGTACAATGGGGAAGTAGTTAGGATAGTACAATGGGAGAGCAGTTATGGTAGTACAATGGGAGAGTAGTTAGGGTTGTACAATGGGAGAGCATTTAGTGTAGTACAATGGGGGAGTAGTTAGGGTAGTACCATGGGGGACTATTTAGGGTGGTACAATGGGGGACTAGTTAGGATGGTACAATGGGAGAATAGTTAGGGTTGTACAATGGGAGAGCATTTAGGGTAGTACAATGGGGGAGTAGTTAGGGTAGTACAATGGGGGAGCTGTTAGGATAGTACAATGGGGAAGTAGTTAGGGTAGTACAATGGGAGAGTAGTTAGGGTAGTACAATGGGGGACTAGTTAGGGTGGTACAATGGGGGAGCAGTTATGGTAGTACAATGGGGGACTAGTTAGGGTAGTACAATGGGGGAGTAGTTAGGGTAGTACAATGAGAGATAGTTAGGGTAGTACAATGGTAGAGTAATTAGGGTAATACAATGGGGGAGTAGTTAGGGTATTACAATGAGAGAGTAGTTAGGGTAGTACAATGGGGGAGTAGGAATGAGAGACTAGTGGTAAGAAACGAGCTTGCAGTGGTGGTCAGATGGCCTAATATAAAAGATAAATATCATGCAAAGGAGCATATAGAAGTGCAGGAGGAGATTATAATGAAGAATATCTTGGTCATATTTTAATTTCAGTACTGATGCTGTTAAAATACATATGTGTATACACTATGTAGGAACTTTCATGAGGTCAATTTTATCAGGATAAGTGTTAAGGTAATAAGTATTAGAAATTTGAATGTGCAAAAATGTTAGACTCTAATTGTAATCCAAAAAGTTCATCCTATTGAAATAATTGGATGGGAACACGGGTGGAACAGAAAGATCCTCATGGGATTACTGTGATTTCCCAGACTAAGTTCAGATTAAACGTCTGTTTAAATGAACAAACTGATAAAAAAAAAATGCTAAGTAGCTGTTACAAAGAATAAAGACTATCTGGGTGTGGTACATTGTATTGAAAAGTGACCGCGCAATCTGTCAAATTGTGGAACATTATCTAAAATTAAAAGATGACTTTAAGAAGAATGAGGTGACAGAGGCACAAGAAGGAAAAAAGGAAAAGAATTGGGTTTCGTGTTCACAAACACAGAGAGATGAGTCTTAAAAATAGACACCAATGATTATAATCGCTGATCATCTTGAGATTGAAACATTTCAAAATCTTCACTGTTTGCTTTATGTTGACTATATTATATCACTTATTAATTTTGTTTTATGTATACATGTTTACATTTTTGGAAAGGGCATTTCAGATTTACCGGAGAAGATATATTAGAAAGGTGAAAGTAGAGTGAGACAGACAGCTACGAGAAACTAAAACAACACGCACGACAGGAAACAGTAAGAGAGGGGCCTGGAGCGGTGGGGTGAGAAGTGAAAAGGGGCAATGACTCCAAGAAATACGTCGGGGTGGAGGAATCGCTGCTCTGCTGCAGGGGACAGAGGGCCCGTGTGCAGGGTGATAGGAGGGGTGACCAGGACAAAGGCTACAGTGTGGAGGAAAAGTGGTGGCCGAGGAGAGGTAATTTCTTCTGGATCAGTTCACTGGAGAGGAAGCCCCAGAGAGGCACAGGGACCATCTGAACATGCCGTCCTGGCTCTAGTGAGTGGATTTGGAACCTGGTCATTGTAAAGCAAAAAAAAAAACAGCCCACAAGGTAATGGGATGCAAAGAAATTCAAAGCAAAAAGAGGAAATTATGGGGTAATAACAATTACATTAGTAGTGATAGTAATGACCTAGAAGTATTTCTGTACTCATTGATTCTTCTGATTAACACAGAACTACAAGTTTATATACCTATTATTGTCATTATTATGATTAGTTGGGAAAGGAAGAAACTGAAAGATAAATTTATTGTCTTTCCCAAGATCAGTTACAAAATGTGCAAAGTCAAGGCTGGAATTTCAGATCTGTTTCCCCATACATGATATTTGTGCCCTAGAAGGCATCCAGACCACAGAAGCTGGCAGCAGGGAAAAGGGGCTTCTTCTAAGAGTTCTACTCGGCCCTTAAAGTGGGTGAGAAGGGAAGGGGGGGTGGTAAGAAGCTGGAGGGGAAGAAGAAGACTTGCTGGGTGGATGCTAACAGCTAACTAGATATTTCTGCTGCCTGTAAGCATCTGAATGGAGTCCGTGAATTTTTTTCACAGTGTATTTCAATGGACATTTGTGGAACCTAATTGTCTTCAGCAGCCCTTCAGGAGAACTTTTGGCTGTTTGTCTCCTTGATTTGATTTTATCCCATTGGACACATGTATTTCATTAGATAATAGCTTGGGATAAAGAGTCTTTTGCAGGATTTTATCACCAATTCGCTGCCTGTGTCTTACGGTGGGTGTTTTCTTCCTTATCATAAATGCTTGCTTTGTATTCAGGATTCAGAGACCACTCACTGAGCAGTGAAAATTATACTGACCATCATTGTTTCAATCATATTAACACCTATGCAAGGGCTAGGGACTGAGGAAAGAGAAAAGAGCCCATGGTACTCCCAAAAGGCAGGGCCCATCATTCCACGGAAAGATAAACCGATAGTCAGGGCTGCTGAAGGAGAGACAGCATCTCGCTGCCTGGAGCTCCTGCCCACCTAGAGCCACTCCTCAGCTGCTCTGTGAACTTCATGAAAAGAGAGCCCTGATTTTATGATTTTTGCTATCATTTGTCTCATAAATGTTGTACAAGTTTAGAGTAAGATTCTGTACATTTTTATAGAGGGACATAATAATATGAGCAAAGGAATAAGTAAGCCATGGAGGGAAAAGGGCCGGGAGCAATAGCTCACACCTGTAATCCCAGCACTCTGGAAGGCCGAGGTGGGTGAAGTGACTGAGCTCACAGGTTCAAGACCAGCCTGGGCCAGAGTGAGACTTCCATCTCTAAAAATAGCTGAGTGTTGTGGTGGGCGCCTGTAGTCCCAGCTACTTGGGAGTGAGGCAAGAGAATCGCTTGAGCCCAAGAATCTGAGGTTGCTGTGAGCTATGATGCCACAGCATTCTACCGAAAGCACCAAAGTAAAACTCTGTCTCAAAAACAAACAAACAAAAGACTCTATAAATAGCAGAGTAGTGTGTGGAGAAAGTAGAACATGAGAAGTTAAAATAACTATTTGCCTTTAGAGGTCTGTATCTTCTTTGATAAAGGAGGTCTAGTGGCACGGGGACTACAAAGCAGCAATTGATTATGAAATATTAGAACCTCCAAGGGCGTGGGGGCCCCTCCTTGCTCCTCTTACATGGTCAATGGGACGTGCAGCTATTCAGGGGAAAACAGGAATTACACAGCAAAATGAAGCAAAAGGCCACTACTGCAGTGCCCCACATAGGCTTAATCTTTCATTTGGTAAAATTTTATTTCTAGAAATATTCTGGAAGGTAGATATCCTACATCCGTGAGAAGATTCATCCACCGAAGTTAAAACACTATTATGTTGTTAATTACGAAAAACAAATACAAAACCTGTGTGTTAAACGATAGTGACTGGTTAAAAAATGATAAATCCATTTAGTAAAATATTTAACATTTTGTAAAAAAGAAATGAATTTTATTATCAGAGAACAATGCACATAGCATACTATTAAGTCAAAGGAACAAATGACACAAAAGCATTTGGAATATGATCTCATTCTTTGCTGAATGAGGATCTGTGTATGCAAGCAGAGGCAGCCGAGAACTCACACACGGCTAGACGTGACCTCTGGTGGCAGGGATCATGCATGATCACATTTTTTATATGATAAATATGCCTAAATATTCCCAAGAAATTAATTATCTACCATATTTTATTGTGATTTTCCCCATTGTAATATATTTTATTTAGTTCAGTTATTGGTTCATTTTCTGGATCTTCCTTCGGAAGTGGCCTCCCCACACAAGCGGGGATTTTAGTGGCCATGTTTATTACTCCTTCCCAAATATCCGTAGTTCAAAAACTTGCTGAATGTATAGGTTTGGTTTTGTTTTTGCTACTTATATAATATGGTTATTTAAGTAAGGAAAGCAATAATTGGAAAAGAAAATGTGTTTAAATGCAAAAGGAGACAGGTAATATATTAAAAGGCAAGGGAAAGGTGTGCACTTCTGAGACCTGTAAGGTTAACTGTGCTCCAAAGGATATAGGTATTTCTACTTCCCTTTATGATAACACACACACACACACACACACACACAACCCACTCACAGGAAACTAAACAAAAACAAGCAAGAAACACTTTTTACCTTGCTGCTATGAATACTGAGATGCGTTCTTCTGAGCATGTTTTGAGCATACAATCAAATTTTCCTCTCCTTAAGCCACTTTCAGTTACTTCATTTTGTACTGATATGTCATACTTGTACTTTTAGAGTACAGGTGATATTCTGATACATGTATGCAATGTGTCATCAAATCAGGGTAATTGGGATACTTATTACCTTAAACATTTATCTTTTCTTTGTATTGGGAATGTTACAAACCTTATGATTTTGCAATATGTATATAATAAATTATTGTTAAATATAATTTCTATAACACATTATTGGATAATAGAACTTATTCCTTTTATATAACTTAAGCCACTTTCATTAAACAAACAAAAGACTGAGTCCAGCCTGTGGGCCTTCCTCTCAGCAGCATTACCTGAAGTTTTTGTCCCTCTCCCTGTCTGTGAATGAACCCTGCAGGGGTCTACACCCCCAAGTCCACGGCTGTCATCTCCACTGTCTATAGCTCTACGTCGTTCCTTTACCTCTTTAACTCTTCACCTTGTACACCACTGAAAGATTAGTCTTTCTAGAAACGCTGTCTCTCCATGGAGTGCGTGTGTGTGTACACAATGTTTGCAAGCAAATCAAAAGCATTCACCTTATTTTAAAATTTATTTTCTCAGTACCAAAAATAGACAATAAACACAAATAAATTTGGTTCAAGAAGTTTAGAATTGGGGCATTATCAGAAATAAAATAAGTAGAAAGAAAAGCATGTGATTCCTCTATGTCAGAAAAGAAAGGATCTTGGGGTTATTACAGAAGCTTGAGAAGGAAGCAGTCACAAAGGCCAAATCCAGTTCACAAAAAAGTGGCAATTATTAAGCAGTGATAAGGGGGGGGGATGTTGACAATCAAAGGGCTGACACACAGTCACGAATACATTGTAGAGTTGACAAGGACGCAATAAGAATTCACTATCATGAGATTGATGACGATAGCCAAAAGAAGTCGGGGAGTGTCGCTGATGTGCAGTGGGAGAAAGTCAGCAGGGCGTGGACTTTCCCCAGAGGCATGAAAGAAACCCAATAGGGCAGTTAAACAGATTTCATTGTGGATTCTGTGCTGGAAAAAAATCTGTTTGAAATGACAAGACTGCTCAAGAATGTTCAAAAATGATCAAGATGATCATGTGTCTAATTTCTGCTTCTTTGCCACTCTGTAAATTCCCACATAGGTAAATATAGTCTGCTAAGCTGAAGTTATTCCAACTGCATTTCATTTGTCTTGGCTATTAGATATTATATACATGTCTACCTTAACTTTAAAATACCTAGAATGCAATAAATGCCTTCTCTTTATCTCTATGAATTTCTTGCTTCCAATTCTGTAAATGTCCATTGAGTAAAAGAAGCTAATGCTTCTTTCCTAAAAAAGGGATTCAATAAACAGATAAGCATTTCTTAAAAACATCAAGTTTATGTCAGTTTTCCTTATTTTATTTTATACAATAAGGTTTGTTCATTTTTTAAAAAGGTGTAATGCAAAAGTATAAATTGCTGTGATTAATTATGTATCCCTGAAACACCTCTCAAGTACATTGTTTCTTCTCTGCAAACACAATACCATGGTCCCAATTTAAGCTCCTGTCATCTTTCCTCGTTACAGGAAAGCTCTGGTCTTTCCTACTTCCACTCTTGTGCCATTCAAACCTGTCTCACTGCTGCAGAGGGGTCTTTCTAAACCACACGCACTGTAATGCCAACCCTCTGGTCAGATTCTCACAGGGACAGCATTTCCTTGGAGAGTAAAATTTAAACAGTTATTGTCATTCAGGAGACAGAAGGAAGGACACAATTGAAAGAGGAAATTATTAACCTTAAAAGTGGACAGCATTAACATTAAACAGAAATACAAATGTCACCAGGATGGAAAGTGGGTCAACAGCCAGCCCACCTGGACACTCTTCCAGGGCACCTCAGCCACCCCATCTCCTGCCTGTGTGACATGCGTGTATTGATCCCTGACTGTCCCCCACCTCATGCACTCCACAGAGGATGCGAGAATTTGTTGAAAATGTCAGTAATGGGCATCACCTGGCACTAACTTAAATTACATGTCTTTTTCAACAGCAATGTCCCCAAGCAGCAGGTTGCTCCATATCTCCTGCCCCTCTCAACCTCCTCTCACACCTTCCCACACCTTCTCCTGTACTTGGTGATCCTGTTTCTCCCACATACACTTAGGTCCCTGATCTCCACTCCTCTCCTTTTCTCCACACCCCATGTCCAGAGGTCAGTCCCCTTTGGAGACAGACCACACCAATGAGTGTGCAGGCACCTAGGGTCTGTGCGGGACTCACCTATAATTTTAGAAAAACTGACATTCACAGGTGACAGCTAAGAGTGACTATAAGAATTAAATATTTCAGAATATTTGCTTAGGTAGTACATTTTAAATTAATTGTAATGGAAGTCTTAGCCATTGAGATCAGGCCAAAGAAGGTGATCAAGGGCATACATACAGGGTCAGAGGACATCAAACTCTCACTATTTTCAGATGATATGATTGTATACCTGGAAAACCCCAGGGACTCAACTAAAAAACTCTTAGAAATGATCAAGGAATAGAGCAGCATCTTAGGATACAAAATCAATACTCACAAATCAGTAGCATTTATATATACCAACAATAGTCAAGCTGAAAAAAGCAGTCAAGGACTCTATTCCTTTTATACTAGTGCCAAAGAAAAGGAAATATCTAGGAGTGTACTTATCAAAGAACATGAAAGACCTCTATAAAGAGAACTATGAAACTCTGAGAAAAGAAATAGCTGAAGATGTTAACAAATGCTCATGTTAACATACCATGTTCATGGCTGGGAAGAATCAACATTGTTAAAATGTCCATACTACCCAAAGCAATCTACAGATTTAATGCAATCCCTATTAAAGCACCTCTGTCCTACTTTAAAGATACGGAAAAATTAGTACCTTACCTTATATGGAAATGGAACAAACCTCAAGTAGACATTACTCAGAAATAAAAACAAATCAGGAGGAATCACACTACCAGACTTCAGACTATACTATAAATCTATAGTGATCAAAACAGCATGGTACTGGCACAAAAATAGTGAGGTAGATGTTTGTGACAGAATTGAGAACCAACAGATGAACCCAGACAATTATTGTCATTTGATCTTTGATAAGCCTATCAAAAATATAAATTGGGCGAAAGATTCCCTATTTAACAAATGGTGCTGTTTGAGGTGGTACCTGTGTCTCAAAGGACTGGGGCACCAGCCCCATGTGGTGGAGGTAGCAGGTTCAAACCCAGCCCCTGCCAAAAACTGCTAAAAAAAAAAAATGGTGCTGGTTGAACTGACTGGCAACTTATAGAAGACTGAAACTGGACCCACACATTTCATCTCCAACAAAAATTGACTATCACTGGATAAAAGACTTAAATTTAAGACATTAAATGATAAAGATTCTTGGAGAGAGTGTGGGGGAAGAAACACTTAAAGAAATTGGCTTGGGAGAACACTTTATGAGAAGGACTCCCCAGGCAATTGAAGTTATACCAAAAATTCCTTTACTAGGTATATATCCAAAAGACCAAAAATTACTTCACAACAAAGATATTTGCACAAGATTGTTCACTGTGGCTCAATTCATAATTACCATGTCATGGAAGAAGCCCAAGTGCCCATTAACCCATGAATAGATTAACAAATTGTGGTATATGTATACCATGGAATACTATGCAGCCTTAAAAAAGATGGAGCCTTTTCCTTTTTTATGTTTACATGGATGGAGCCAGAAAATATTCTTCTTAGTAAAGTATCTCAAGAATGGAAGAAAATGTATCCAATGTATTCAATTCTTTTATGAAACCAATTTATAATTACTCAGATTTTCTTATGAAAGATAGATCACAACTACAGCCCAGAATGAAGGAGAGAAGTAGAAGGGGATCGGAGGGGAGGGAGGGGGTTCGATAGAGGGAAGGTATATGGCGGGACCACACCTAAGGAGCATATTATAAGGGTACAAGTCAAATCTACCAAGTATAGAACATAAATGTCTTAACACAATAATTACGTAAATTAGGTGAAAGCTATATTAATTAGTTTGATGTAACCATTCCAAATTGTATTAAAAAAATCAACACATTGTATGAACACAAAAGCATAAATGTATTCATGATCTATGTGTATACGACTTAATAAAAGGAAGACAAAAACTACTTGTATAATTTCTATTCTATAAAAGGTATAATGGAATATTTGAAAATTCATGTGGAAGTGTTTATGATAGTATATAGTGCTGATATTCACTTGCCTAAAAAATTATTTTCTGAATTTTTGAGTATTTATTTCATTAACTAATAAACTTCAAATGTTTTGTTTCACTTAGCATAGCACCCCTGATTCATCCATGTTGTAAGTGATGGCAAATTTTCTTCTTATTTTGAAATGAAAAATATTTTATTTCCTATATACTGTATCTTGAATATATACACTTTTTATTTGTCAATTTCACTGCAATAGAAGTAGAAGAAAAAGAAAGAAAAAAAAAAACTAATGTCTTGAATTGTTTAAATCCTCAAAGAGTTGTTAATGAGCTTTGATACCAATAAAAACATTCTACAAGAAGCTAGTATTAGAATCAGGGACTAAATGAAGTTATGTTACCATAGAATGTGTTTAAAATGTTTGTGCATGCCTGTATGTTTGTATTTGGAGTCTGTATAATAGAAAATTTGAACTTGTATTACACATACCTTTCACCCTAGTCGATGTGTGTGTATATATACATAGATATATATACATACACACACCCATACATTTGTATGTATACATTTATACACAAATATGAGTTACATACATGTATACATATATAAATGGATTCAGCAGAAGGTTGATCTTCCATGATATATTTAATCTTTTCAATGAAATTCCAGGAGTAAACTTTTGGGAACATTTATCTTTTAATTCCTATAACATGTTTTTCAGCAACATATATTACTTTCTCAAGAACCTGATCACAGGGCGGTGCCTGTGGCTCAAGGAGTAGGGTGTTGGTCTCATATACTGGAGGTGGTAGGTTCAAACCCGGCACCAGCCAAAAAAAAAAAAGAACCTGATCACAGGACTCATCAAGTGTTTACCTGAAAATAGGTGCTTTGTTGAATGTGTTTACAATGAAATACATTTATTAATATCTTATTAAGGTATTCATTTGTATTAACTTCATACCAGAACACCATGAAAGAGAAGTTACAATTGTCTATAAATCTGCTTCTCCACTAAATGAATGTTATTGAGATACCATTTATTTTATAATTTCCTATATAGAACAGGATGCATAGTAGGTTCTTTAATTATTTTTAGTGATTTTATGACTGTTTAGATTCCTTTCAACTTAACATTGCACAAGGTTATCATATGTCACAAGCATTACAGAGCTACGCTAAGCTTCCTCTATGAACCATTTTGCACAACCAATTTCATGTAAATATGTGGCATCAACTGACACATGGTATTCGATGATACAACGATCAAAACAGAAACAAGACTAGGAAAGACCGTAAGTCAAGGCAGGGTTAACATTTCAAAAACAGAAGATCGTATTGACTAATTCATAACTGACACTGAAAATTTACCTTAGTTGTTTACCTTATTTCTTAAAAGTTTCTAGACCAGGTCAATGATGCAAATTGAGGTGTACAAACTCTTCTTATCCAAAATGATCCATCAGTGCTTATGGCAAGAGTCCCTGTGTGGGAACTTTGTGTAATTCTTCTTCTGTCTCCGGCTCAATATGTAATATACCTTCATCACCATGCACTTCATCGGGAAACCCGCTTATTTGGAATGTCTCCCAAGGAATCAAATTAAGCCTAATTACACTTAATAGCAATGGCTGCTGCTTAATTTGGATGGTAATTCTGCTTAATTGAGATGCCTTCAGGTGTCTAAGTGGTGCTCTGCTAAGAGTATTGGTGTGTACGAGTATGTCAATCCTGAGTACCTTGTTCTTTCCCTGAAGGTATTTCTCCAAAACACATGATGAAGAACAAAAAGTTTTTGAAGCAATATAACACAAAATTCCTGAAATTTAACTACTTGATTATTGAACTAGAATCAAGAAAATGTATGCAAAATATTTACAAATCTGTGTAAACATTTACATCTTTGTAAATGTGCATATAGATTTGTAAAGATTTTGCATAAATTTTGTTCTCATCTACAAAGAGAAAAATGAAACTTCCAAAACAAGAAAAAGCATAAAAACATAAATTTCTTAAAAAATCAAATTCAAAATATCAAAGACCATATCTCATGAGTTTTAACTAATGCTAATCCAATGGAGACTGGTAGAAGAGGAAGATAATGTGCTTTAAAATCACGCACAAAAGATCAATCCAGTGATAACCTGAATCTCTTTCCTGGGCATTTTTTCCAGCCTGAATGTGATAGACACGACTGGTCACCCACAAACTAACCAAGGGCCCTTTATTCCTGCCTTCCAGATGTTTCTCTTCTTAGACTCCCTGGAGATGGACCATGAGCATTTGATTCTATAGAATCAGAAGGAAGTTGCTAGGTAAATTCTAGAAAATGTGTCTTCTGTCTCTTGGTGAACAAGACTCATTTCATTGAACGTGAGTGTATCTGTTGCTAAAGCCTGGACGTGTGGCCGCCGTCTTGAGCATAGTGGGGAAGGAAAGGATGGCAAATGCTGCTCCTTCTACAATGCTTCTTAGAGACAGAGTGACTCCTGGAATCTCTCTGCCTCTGCCCTTTGTGATGTGAAATAATGTGCTCTTAAACACTTGGGCTTTGTAGTTGGCTCTTCTGGTACTTGCAACCAAAATCATTCTATTGCAGCATGGAGTAACCATTCTTCCATTTCCTTGTGGTATTCATCAAAGTCATAGCAGAATAGAGAACTACAAACAGAAATAGCGCTTCTGGGAAGAAAGAACTAACGAAGTGCTATCAGAGTGCGATGGGAAGGCAAGGGGTTTAACTTCCTTGGATCTCAGCCTCCTCTTTGCCAAGTCTGAAGTATAAACAGTGCAAATTCTAAGCTTCCTTTAAAATAGGAATTTTAATTATCCTAGCATGTATAGGAAACAAGAAACTCAGATATGCTACAGGCACATCTTTCATGTAGAATAAAAACATTTATAATTATTCACTTGTAATCTGGATTTAAATGAATTTTGAAAGTATTTTAAGGATGTGAATGCAATTCCCTGAAGATGTAACTTGAAAGCACCATCTTCTGGACTTAAACAGCATGAGTAGTCTGTTTTATGTCAAAAAATGTTAGTATTTTAAAACTCTTTAATGATAATTACAGTTGGAAGATCATTCTTCGTATAGTCAAGGCCAAATCCACCCTTCAGTTGACATTGACAGAAAAAACTAATGTGATTCTCATGGCTTTCTTTAGCTCTGCTTGGCTTTCTGCATAACATTAATCTAACCCCCGAGTTCGTGAGCTAACAGTACACTTGTCAATCCCAAACACGCCTTCACCCATGACATCCAATCACACACAGGAGGAACCGCACTATCACTGTGCCCAGTGCCGAACACAACTCTCCCCTACAGGAGCACTTCCTGAGGGCCTCTCTCTGCTCACCTCCCCCTGGTAGCAGCAGCTACCTGATCTCCTCTCTCTGCTCACCTCCTTCCTACAGCAGCACTTCTTGAACTCCTCTCTCTGCTCACCTCCCCCCTACCGCAGTACTTCCTGAGCTCCTCTCTCTGCTCACCTCCCCCTGGTAGCAGCAGCTCCTGAGCTCCTCTATCTGCTCACCTCCTCCCTACAGCAGTACTTCCTGAACTCCTCTCTCTGCTCACCTTCCCCCTACTGCAGTACTTCCTGAGCTCCTCTCTCTGCTCACCTCCTCCCTACAGCAGCACTTCCTAAACTCCTCTCTCTGTTCACCTCCCCCCTACAACTGCACTTCCTGAGGGTCTCTCTCTGCTCACCTCCCCCCTACAGCAGCACTTCCTGAGCTCCTCTCTCTGCTCACCTCCCCCCCACAGCACTTCCTGAGGGCCTCTCTCTGCTCACCTCCCCCCTA
>CAUYRH010132992.1:0-12298 GCA_963574655.1 Perodicticus potto
AGGCAGGGTGGAAGCTCTTTTTTTTTTGTAGAGACAGAGTCTCACTTTATCACCCTCGGTAGAGTGCTGTGGCATCACACAGCTCACAGCAACCTCCAACTCCTGGGCTTAGGCGATTCTCTTGCCTCAGCCTCCCAAGTAGCTGGGACTACAAGCACCTGCCACAATGCCCAGCTATTTTTCTGTTTTGCAGTTCGGCCGAGGCTGGGTTTGAACCGCCACCTTCGGTATATTGGGCTGGCGCCCTACTTGATGAGCCACAGGCGCCACCCGGCTGGAAGCTTTTGTAGCTGTGGTGCCTGCCCCGTGAGGGGGCAACCAGGGAGAGGGGTGGCATGGAGGGGGTATGATTGCCATAATCCATTATATTCTTCTGCACAGGGATATTGTTGTTGCTTTCTAGGGTTATACTTTAAATGCATAAGCATAAATAATTAAAAACATTTACATAGATACAGAATTAGTTTCACCCATGTATAACATGTATCCTTATTTTTCCCTCAAAAATTTGGGCAAAAAAGTGTGCAATTATACATGGCAATATATGGTAAGTTAAGCCTCAAAGCACTTCACTTATTTTAATGTCAGGTCTAGAATGCAGCTTATATGGGGTCTATTAAATAACTGGCCAGCAACACATAAGCAGTACCAGTTGTTTAATTAAATTAACATTCTCAAAAATGTTAGTTTAAGGAGGTGCCCATAGCTCAGTGGGTAGGGCACCGGCCACATACATCCAGGCTGGCAGGTTTGAACCCGGCCTGGGCCAGCAAAACAACAATGACAACTGCCACAAAAAAGTAGCCAGGTGTTGTGGCAGGCACCTGTAGTCCCATTTATTTGGGAGGCTGAGGCAAGAGAATCGCTTAAGCCCAAGAATTTGAGGTTGCTGTGTGCTGTGACACCACAGCACTCTACTGAGGGTAATATAGTGAGACTCTGTCTAAAAAAAAAAAAAAGTTATTTTAACAAACATTAACAAACTATATTGACCAACTACTATTAAGGGCTGGGCTTGGAAGATCTTAGCAAGAACTAGTGGGTATCCCACAACTTTTATACCCTTACTCAGTCATTTGTGACAATGACATGTAGATAACTGGCTATGGTTACACGAGCACTTATAGTTTTGGAACAGCATGATGACAATAGGTGAGAACCAACTTCTCACTATCATTTTGGCATGGACATGATTTAACCAGCTGATTAACTGATTAGAATAGATAAAAACCAAGTTGAACTTCTAGAGAGGTCAATGAAACTCAGATAAATTTGTTATGGTATCAAATACAAGGATTTATAAATCATATTAACATTATAAAATAAATAAATGTCAGTTACCAACCTGTATATAAGACCCTGCAGATCAGGTGTCTGCCTAACAATCATTGTAATACTTCATCTCGTATTATCACATTAGGTTAGAAAAGTTAAATTCAAAACAGAACTCACATACCTGGAGAATTAGCTCCCTACTCACTCTTGCTATTCCCGAGTCAGGTAAGATAGCCTAGGAACATCTTTAATGACCCAGATTTCTTTTAACTGCAGAGTTAAAACCTAATGTGATATCGGAGTTATCACATTAGGTTAAAAAAGTTAAATTCAGGCTCAGCACCTGTGGCTCAAGCGACTAAGGCGCCAGCCATGTACACCTGAGCTGGCGGGTTCGAATCCAGCCCGGGCCTGCCAAACAACAATGTTGGCTACAACCCAAAAAAAAAAAAGTTAAATTCTCACATGCCTGGAGAGTTAGCTCCTTACTCACTCTTGCTATTCCCGAGTCAGGTAAGATAGCTTAGGAACATCTTTAATGACCCAGATTTCTTTTAACCTTCAAGATGCAAGTCATCCCTTAAATGCAGTCATAAACCCAGAGGCAAAGTTAATGACCTGGAGCCCCTCTGTGCAAGAGTGAGACATTTACTATTATGTCAAGAAATTTATTCATTTGTTTAAAACTAGCTGTTATGGTCTTGAGCAATGAAGCAGCCAAGTTAATCAATTATGAATGTGCTTGGCATTAGTAGCACATTTGTCAGAGCCAGATTATAACATTATTTTAATAGCCCAAGACCTAGCACAAACCATCCCACAGAGATTCTCTCTTCTTTTCTTTAAGATTGCTAATTTGGGGTTAGCCATTTTCTCATATAAATACTTTTACTTCTTTAATATAACAATAACACCAAAAGTAAAAGTTGCCAGTTACAGCTCCAAAATATTGATTTGGGAGTGGGGGAGACCAATTAAATCCCAACTTCCTCATTGAGAAAGGCAGAAATCTCCAGGGATGGTCAATGAAGGGAATGGGCAATGCTTTTGGCACTGGGCTCCTAGCTTGAATTAAACCAGGCTGATAGGAGCCCAAAGTCATTAACACTTGATGGCAATTTAGTAGACTGGGTAAAATGAATTGGCAAGAAGTGCTAAACTGAATTTCACGTAATCAAACTATGCTTACCAGTGGCCCTTCTGTTGGTTAGATGCACAAGTGATAATGAGTGGGGCCCAAAGTCTGTGTCATCTCTCACAGGGGCAATTTTTCTTTCTGGACACAGACAGGACCACAGCAGGAAAGAGAATGTACCTTTAGTGTCTGAGCCAGGTTTGTTCTGTAGATATATAGATGGTTAGAGTCTCCAGAGCTCTGAAAGTCTGGCACCTCTCGCCAACATTAAATATGCTTAATTAAAAATAAATTTTAAATGGCATTCACAAATGAGTCTTCAGAGCCCAAACTTTAACTTAGAAAGGGATTGTTTCCTTTTGCAAATGATGCTAAAATGAGACCATTCTGAAAAAAACTAAAGACTTTTTTTAATGCCTATAAAGTTGACTACAGAGACTCATTCAGAATTGCAGCTGTGAAGATGACGTGGCTATGACATTTATGTCATCTTATAAATGACTGCATGAAAATGTCTCAGGAAGGCTGTATAATCCCCTAAATTTCAAGTTGTAAAAGGGTCTCACTTTTAAAATCAATTCTTTTTCTTAAAAAAGGAAATTTCATGTAAGATGAAAGACTGTGCCAATTCTTATATATTTCATCTCCACATAAAGTCAAAGTAAAACCCATGGAAATACATTTTTTAACTTCTATATAATTAAAACAATCGAGAAAAATGAAGATACTGCATACAAATTATTTACAGCAGCAGAACTATTGCTATCAGCTAGAACCTAAATATCCATCCACAAGAGAATGAATAAATTGTACATTCACACAAAACTATCACATAGCATTAAAAATGAACGAACTATAGTTAAATCCACAATATAAATTTTAGAAACATAACGTGAAAAAAGCAAGTCCTAGATGACTACATATAGTCAAACACTATTTTTATAAAGTTCAAAAACAATCAAACCTACACATACATTATTTAGGCACTTAAGTAATAAACAAGGAAATGATAGCATAAAATGCAAAAGAGCTATTTATTATCCTTTAAATGGAGAGACAAGTCTCAGGGATGGGGAGAAGCACATACTGGTTAGTTCCAAGTTATTGGTGATGTTTTTAGATTGGGTGGTACAGGTTTACTACATTATCAGGCTTTATAACCTAAAATTATATCATATATTAAATAACATATTGGCATTTTCATGTAATGCAACTAATATACTCACATAATCTTTTAATAAAAATAGAAAGAAATTAATCGATCTACTTATTTAAACTTTGGCCAAAAATACATATTCCCACGCTATGAGGGTATTCTATGTTTGAGATGGGAAGGGGTGTTTTAAAAGAGTTAACTACTATCTGGATATTTCATGAGCTCTTTCACATTTCAACTTTAATTGCAAAGTCACAATGAAGCACTGGGATCTTCTGTCAAAGGCATATATAATCCAGCTGGAATACATACATCTTTTTTTTTTTTTTGAGACAGAGCCTCAAGCTGTCACCCTGGATAGAGTGCTGTGACATCACAGCTCACAGCAACCTCCAATTCCTGGGCTCAAGTGAGTCTCCTGCTTCCGCCTCCCAAGTAGCTGGGACTATGGGCGCCTGCCATAACGCCCGACCATTTTTTGGTTGCAGCCGTCATTGTTGTTTGGCAGGCCTGGGCTGGATTCAAACCCACCAGCTCAGGTGTATGTGGCTGGCGCTTTAGCCCATTGAGCCACAGGCACCGAGCCTGGAATACATACATCTTTATTGCTAACAGCTATTTGTTTTTAATATAAATACTGGAAGAGACAGGTCAACAGAAGCTGAAAGATTTCATGAAGATTTTTCTGAGAACCAAATTATTAAAGAAAAAGTTGAAAGTATAATTTCACCATGCTTTTATGTCTCTCTCTTTTTATGTTTTATTTCATTTCTTTTAGAGCAGGATCTCACTATGTTGCCTGGGGTTGAGTGTGGTGGCTATTCACAGGCATGATCATAGTGCACTGTAGCCTCAAACTCCTAGCTGCAAGCAATCCTCCTGCCTCAGTCTCCCAAGTAGCTGTTACTACAGGTGCACGCCACTGCACTCAGGTCTCTTATCTTTCATTACCAAAGTAAATACTCTTGTGTCAAGAAAACCTGGGAGAGCCAGTGATTCTTTGGGTGATTAGCACTCAGTTCCACTTCAAGTACAACAGAGGACTAGAGATAGAAAATGGAGAGCTGACATTGCCCTGATACTAACTTGCTGTACACTGTTAGGAAAAATTACCTGACTTCCCTAAACACTACTTCTGTCCTCTGTAACACAAAATGAAGAAAACAGAACTAAACCTAGTTTAAAGGATTGTAGTAAAGGGCAGTGCCCATAGCTCAGTGGCTAGTGCACTGGCCACATACACTCAGGCTGGAGGGTTTGAACCCAGCTCGGGCTAGCTAAAAACAACAAAGACGACAACAACAACAAAATAGCCGGGTGTTGTGGTGGGCGCCTGTAGTCCCAGCTACTTGGGAGGCTAAGGCAAGAGAATTGCTTAAGCCCAGAGTTTGAGGTTGCTGTGAGCTGTGACACCATGGCACTCTACCCAGGGCAATAGCTTGAGACTCTCTATCAAAAAAAAAAAAAAGGATTGTAGGAAGGGATAATTCAGGAAAGACTTTGGAAATGCTTCCAAGTAAGTTAACTACACAATATCAACTTGGAAGAATCACATTTCCTAATAGAAACATCTCCGAATTCAGTGTGAATGGCAGTGCCACCCTGAACATGCCCAACCTTGTCTGAAAGTGAGTCCAGTGCGGCACATTACAAACAAGCCCACTCGTTCCGTTCACCATTCTCAGAGTTCATTTAAACATTCAGTAACAGTAATACCACTGAAATAAAGGCCAAACACAAATGTGTGATTCTGTGTTTCACCTTACAATTCCTTCTTGTGGGCTCTGGGAACATCAAAAACTCTATAAAACTGTACTTTTTGCATCAAGATAGGAGAGAAGTGCCTGAGCACGTCTCATGGAATGAGCATGGAATGGAGTACAGTGGGGTACTTAGAACCTAGATTTTTAGCTGAACATCAACTTCATAAAGGCCTCTAAATAATAAGAAAATACTAACTAAAGCAATAATAAATAAAATATAAACAAATTAAACTTGCTTATAAATATTCCATTGATAGAAGGGAAATAACAGGTCAAAGGGATAAGAGGTATACAAAAAATGATCTAGCTATGAAAAGTGCTAAGAACTTAGATGAGCTGCAGACATCTTTAAAACCCACACATCCAATACACACCCCCACACAACCGTCTTGCAATGCTGAATGCTACTAAGTCCACAGAGAGCCTTGGAACAGAAACGAGTCTCACTAGGCATAAGCCCAAGTATGAGAAGCAACACTCAGCACCTGTGGCCAACAAAGAAGTGTGAGAGGAACAGATGGTACACCTGGTTCGATGGTTAAGAAACCGATGGCATCAGCAGAACTGTGCAGACGTTTCCCTGTTCAACATCTCCTCATTTCCAAAGTGTCATCTCACTTCCCTTCTAAGTCGAGGCAAATCTAAACTTAACCACAGGATTTCTCCTAAGAGAATTTCATATGGGGAAGTGAAGGGAGAGAGAGAGAACTGGAATTCAGCCTCAGACTTAACCACAGGATAAGAGATTGCCAAGTGAGGGCAGGCCAATTGGTTTCTAAATCAAGAATGTCAAGACAGGGGTTGGAGCAGCTGGAATGGATTGGGGAGGGAGAGGGAAGCATATGAGAAAAATCTGCACCCACTGTGGATGTGAAAATGGTGCAATAAAGGTTATGGCACTACCTAAAGTGCCAGATGCAATATTTAGAGGAGGTTTTCTTCAGAGAACAGTCTTAAGATTGGCTTTCGCTTCCAACAAAAACTAGAATTTTTCAATCATTTTTCAGTTTTTCTGAAATACAAGTCTCTATGAAAGTGAAGATTAAAATTATTGTCTGTTTTAATATAACACTTATTTTCATACAAAACTACCTAATAGTTATCATTTCTTCATACTCAGGCAACTGAGTATGATCTGTGACCAACTGGACTTACACAGAATTCAAATTTCAAGTTCATCAGACGTAAAACAATTGTCACATTTTGTGTATTTATATAGATGCTATCACTCTAATACTCTAGTACTTCCCTCTTTTACTTAGCAATTAAAAAGGAGAGGGTAGGGCGGCACCTGTGGCTCAAAGGAGTAGGGTGCCAGCCCCATATGCCAGAGGTGGCAGGTTTAAACCCAGCCCCGGCCAAAAACTGCAAAAGAAAAAAAAAAGCCTTTTTATAGCTGGGCATTGTGGCGGGTGCCTGTAGTCCCAGCTACTGGGAAGGCTGAGGCAAGAGAATCGCCTAAGCCCAAAAGCTGGAGGTTGCTGTGAATGGTGTGACGCCACAGCACTCTACCAAGGGTGATAAAGTGAGACTCTGTCGCTACAAAAAAAAATAGTAATAAATAAATAAATAAATAAAAGGAGAGGATAAAGTAATTATGCAAACCATATTTTACATATTCAGTGTAGTATTTTAATAAATCATGCTTCCAGGGTTTTCTAATCATTAGCAACTATTCTGTTAAAATACAGAAGGCCTTTTCTGCAAAACGACAAGACTCCTAAAGGACTCCCTTCCCTGTCACATTGCTGGAGATATGCCTCTGAAACTGTCATTAACTCACAATTTGAGCCTATTATTTGACTGAGTTGGCAGCTGAGGAAAGACTACACCCTTCCCCATGAGTACAGTGGTTATCATCTACCGGTGCTGCTCAGGAAGTGGTTCCCCGACCACATGACACACAGGGAACACTGATGCCCCAGCTGACTAGAGATTTTATTCATTGATTACACTGTTAGCTTGTGAGTATTTACAAATGTATTTTTTTTTTTGGCTGGGGCTGAGTTTGAACCCACCACCTTCGGCATATGGGGCTGGCGCCCTACTCACTGAGCCACAGGTGCCGCCCTACAAATGTATTCTTAACAGCAAGAAATGACTAATTAGTACATAATAATTAAAGAAACCACTTTCCAACTCATTCTTAGTTTGGGAATTTTACTTTACTTCCGTAAACCTGAGAAAGATTCTTAGGTCGCTGGAGGGAAGATTCTCTTAGCTGACTACAGCTGGTTAGTAACTGTGAGTAAGGAAGGCTTTCTTACTCATAGTTAGCTAGGAGTTACAGCTAACCATGTAAGCATAGCTGTAACTCCTAGCCAGCTATGAGTAAGAGAGCCTTCCTAGTCCTAACACTAGAGAAAATGGTTCTCATCTATTTCAAAAGTACTCCAGCAAAACAAACCACAGGCACTCAACTCCTGCTAAGAACCATCTAGTACAAAGAGCAGAAAACGAAAGTGATTCACAGTCAAACATGCATGGGACTCACACTCATGGAGGAGCCAGAAAGTTTAAGGGACAGACATAGATATTTAGTTGCTGTCTTTCTCCTCAGATTGAAGTGACCAAGTCCTTCCAAATGCTATCTGAACAAAACCCGCAGTGAAAAAGCCAGAATCCTGACCCAAGCAACTTAAAACTAACACATACGAAGATAGCACACAATCTTTGTTTTTAAAAACAGCAACCAGTGGAAAGCTGAGATGCCCATCAACCTCAAAATCATGAAGTAGTTCCATCATATAAATAACCTTTGTACACTACCACTCCACATGGGGATTGTTCTCACTCTATATCCCTGATACAATATACTAAATCTTCCAATACGCATCAAGTCTAGGAATTGTTAGTCTTGCAGTGGGGGAAAAGGACTCACCTCACAGAAGAGGGTAAGCTTGTCATCAGGGAGAAGCCCGTTGGCCTCATCCAAGAGAAAATCTCTACGGATGAATTTTTTGAATCCCCAGTCTTTGCCTTGCACAAACCTATATGCCCGTTGACTCTCTGAAGTGGAAAAAAAGGGCATATTTAGGGTTACTCAAATACCACATCAAATCCACAACTTGTCAGTGTATCAAGCTGCCGCACATAAAAGTTAAGAGTCAAACAAAGAGGAGACCCTTTACCCATAGCTTTGGTTTCTTCTCCCTTCGCATTCAGGATGGAGAATTTGAATTTTGCCCGAACTTCACTCTTTGGACAGCTGACCAGTAACAGGTAAAGTGACAGGTAATCTTTGCTTTCTTCATCTAGCCCTTTTGGGTTTACTCGCAAACACCTGCCCAAAACAGAGAGGGTGGGGGGGAGTGTTAAAAGCATCCATGTTTAAAGGTTTATGAAGTGACAGAGTGGAACTGGAACATCAGAGTGGAGAGTAAGATGGTTAAAGGAAAATTCAACTCCCATACCAGAAGACTATGATTCAGCAGAATGACCAACTGACTGGGAACCACTTTTCTAGAGCAACCAGGGTCATTTTAAACAAAGTAAACAAAAATAATAAGGGGGCATTCTAGAATCTGACAACACATCCCTTACTCTTCTGCCCTCTTCCTCACTATCTCCCAAATTGTTCACTCTTTTTCTCCCTAAAATATTTTAAAATTCAGCCTTGTCTTCCTCTACTCCAATCCTCAATCTCAGAAAAAAGGAGCCTTTAATTTTGTTTTTATGGCAAAAAACATGGGGAAAAAATGTCCAAAAAAGCCCTTTAATATCGCCTTAGGGATAAAAGAAATATTCTAAAGAAATATTCTAGTAATACATAATCTTTTACAGGTTATTTTATCAATCTGGCAATAACATTCTAAGATTAAAATAAAGAAGGTAGTATGGAGGAAGCACCGGCAAAGATCTGTCATTACACAAGGTAGAATTCCAAGCTAGACTTCTAAATGGAGTTAGAGATGCCAATCTGTTACAGATGAATCAAAACAACATTCAGATAAATTTAACAGGTTCAAGTGAGCTGTAAATGTCACTGCTGAATTGCATGTGGTTCAGACACTTCTCCTACATGTAATATATAGGCCATATGCACCCGTAGGTCTTCCCAGTATTATGGTACCTTTCTCAAACAGGTGGCCCAATCCAGTACCTCTTTAGGAGTGTATATGCCACATACATTACCATACACTGTGCTAATGATGTAGATTTAAATACAAAGCAGAAGAATAAACATTTCTCGCAAAATCTAGTAGCACAATACATAAAATACATAGCTAACAAATACTAAATGAATGAAGAAACAACTCTTCAATGGGCTATCAAAATGTATTTTGGTGGGTATATTGTTGTATCTTTAACTGCCTGCTGCTCTGCCTCAAGATGACACCAAGTGATGAAACCAGGAATTAAACAGAAAGTGGACAAACTTTCTGGACAAAGAAAGATAGAAGTGACCCCCATTGCAAATCGTGCTCCCTTTACCACACGGAATAGTTCAGGGAATGCAGACATAAACCAATCAGTGCACATATAACACATTTTTGGCCACACAGTTCAGAGAAAGTTCACACTTTTGGTGGCATGAGGTAGGCTATGTCCCCTGCTACTGCCAGTCATCCTTCCAGCACAGGGGAAGCTAGACTTGAGATTTCCAACAGTGTAGACAAGAGGGGCAGAGTAGAGAGATATAAATCTAACCACTGACCCTGCTGGATCGAACTGCCTTCAAGACCATCTTACACCTGGTTATTCCAGGTACATAAGCAAATAAATCCCCTTTATTGTTTAAAAACAAACAATTTAAAAATCAAGATTTTTTTGGTTAAAATTTAGATTTCTTACTTTTCCTGAAAAATCTGAAAATCTGGCAATGGTCAGCCCTCATTCACCCATAGCTATGGTTAGCTAAGCTGAGTAGCCACCAATGGTGTTAGAAGGACAATCACTAATTTGCTATGTAGTCACCACTAATACCATCTATGGATATCACTTATAACCCTGGCTCTCTTTACTCATTTTCATTACCCTATAGCTTGAGTTTGCTGATCCTTAATATACTCATCGAATTGATTCAACAAATATTTAGTGAGCACTTAAATACCAGGTACTATGCTAGGTAATTGGGGAGTAGAGTAAGAATCAAGTTCCTACCTTCGAGGAACTTACATTTTAGTCAGTGTCCCATAAAACCAAGCAAAACAAGCAACTTTTGGAAAAATTTTTATAGCTAGATGTCTTCTTCCTCACCATTTCAGTTTATCATTGGCTCCTGATGAAAAGGTTGAACTTTTAATGACTTCACCCATTTCCTCCCGGCAAAAGCTAAAGTTATTGATGGTCCACATGTAGGAGAATTTCACTACCTTGATCTGTTGACAAAAAAATCAGGAATTAAACAGAAAGTGGACAAGCTGATAAAACAATCTAAAGATCAGATAATCATTTTCTCTCCTTCCCCCTGCATGATCCTAATAGGATGACAGCACTGTTTTCAGCTTTTCTCACCTTAGATTCCTCATCTATGGTTTAAGAAATCTCACACTGACGAACTATTATGAAATTTTTTGATTTTAAGAAACACTGGATGGAAAGTGAGAAAAATATGAAAAGGAAAAAAATAATTCCCACCCTGGACACGGTTCAGAAAGCATATGACAAAACCATACCTAAAATGAATCTGTTGATGTTGATGCCACTGCCTGGGGTCTCAAATATCAAACTTGGTTTCCCCAACAGAAGAACCTTAGAACACATTTCCTCCAAGGGGAATGGTAAGAATCTAGTTTCAAAGATTCCCCCTTTCACCTTCCAATGAAAAACACTCGCATAACTAATGAGTTCAGATTCCACATGGAAAACCAAGGAATGGAAGTCTGGGAAGTATCTATCTGCTACCTGGCAGTTCATAGAAAAGCAATTCTATTCCTTTCATTCACCAAATCCTCCTGATATGCAAGATCCTCAAGGTGAAAACATGAACTTACCTGTGTGTAGCACCAGCTCTCAGCTACAGGGCCACTCGACATTTCTGCCGGAGGTGGAGGACTTGGAACCCTTGACATCGCCAGTTTGAAGGTTAAACGAGATTTCCAAAGTCGGGGGTAAAGACTTCTGTTCTCTCTTCACCCTGTTTAGATCCAAGAAGCAGAAAGACTTTATTAGATTACTGGTATACTATCCTAATATTTGTTTAACATTCTAGAAACTGAAAACTTTATCTCCTGCTTAAAATGCTCTACCCTATCATTTAAATGGCTCCTTAGTGTTCAGATTCAAATTTAAAAGTTAACCTCAGGGAAGTCCACCTAATCGGTAGTCTCCTTAGTCACAAGTATACCACCTATTTTAATTCTCTACACAATACTCAATATTATCTTACAGAAAGAGTAAGTACATTTAGGTGTATGAAAAGGAGAGAACGTAATTAACACCAGACATAATCTGGCCATGGGGCCAGGCACGGTGGCTTGTACCTGTAATCCTAGCGCTCTGGAAGACCAAGGCGGGTGGATCAATTAAGCTCTTAAGTTCAAGATCATCTGAGGAAGAGTGAGACCTTGTCTCTATTAAAAATGAAAAACCAAGGTAAGAGGATCGCTTGAGTCCAAGAGTTTGAGGTTCCTATGAACTATGACATTAGGGCACTCTACCAAGGGTGGTAAAGTAAGATTCCATCTCATTTCCTTTTTTTCTTTTTTGAGACAGAGCCTCAAGCTGTCACCCTGGATAGAGTGCTGAGGCATCACAGCTCACAGCAACCTCCAATTCCTGGGCTCAAGCGAATCTCCTGCCTCTGCTTCCCAAGTAGCTGGGACTACAGGTGCCTGCCACAACGCCCGACCATTTTTTGGTTGCAGCCGTCGCTGTTGTTTGGCGGGCCTGGGCTGGATTTGAACCCGCCAGCTCAGGTGTATGTGGCTGGTGTCTTAGCCGCTTGAGCCACAGGCGCCGAGCTCTTTGTTTTTATTTTTTTAAGGGAAATCTCCAGCTACTCTGAGTTTAGCTTTTTCCCTAAAA
>CAUYRH010132997.1:0-29941 GCA_963574655.1 Perodicticus potto
CCTGTGAGCAGCCACTGCACTCAGGAGCTGGGGGTGAGGGTGCTGTAATGTCACTGCACTCAGGAGCTGGGGGGTGGGGGTGAGGGTGCCGTAATCTGCCTGTGAGCAGCCACTGCACTCAGGAGCTGGGGGTGAGGGTGCTGTAATGTCACTGCACTCAGGAGCTGGGGGGTGGGGGTGAGGGTGCTGTAATCTGCCTGTGAATAGTCACTGTAATTCAGCCTAGGCAAGACAGTGAGACCCTGTCTCTAAAAAAAAGTAAATGAAGAGAGAGAGTAAGGATTTATATTGGGACTTCCATCTTTCTTGAAAAAAAGAGAGAGCGAGAAAGAGGAAGGATTCACACAGGCTCTTTCTTCTATAATTATAATTGCATTTTGTGAATTCTTTGAAACTAGAGTCATCTGAATCTCTACCAGCAACCTGTAGGTAATCTACAGGAAAAATCTTACAGTGGGCTCTGAGTTTGACTTGATTGTGTATCCTCCACCCTTATCTGAAATTTTTAAGAATATTTGTTAAATTTTCTATTATTTAAATTCAAGCTTATACTCTGATGTAATATTAATAATCCTATTTAGTTTTCTTTGTCTTGCTTAAAAGTTGGAATTAATTATATACATTTAATTGCATATTTTCTTAAGCTCTAATTTGCATTTTGAAATTTGGTGAACAATTCATAGCTATGTTTTCCCCAGGTGATAAAAGGTGTATTATAACATTGACTTGATTCTGAGGTGTCACTCCTAAGCCTTCTTGAGTTGTCTTAGAGAAGCTTCCAAAGTGCGTGTGCTCCAGACTTTAATTCAACTCTCTCATTTTGGCCAAGTGCGGTGGCTCAGGCCTGTAATCCTAGCACTCTGGGATTGCCTAAGCTCATGGGTTTGAGACCACCCTGAGCAGGAGCAAGCCCCGGTCTCTAAAAATGGCCAGGCATTGTGGTCGGCACCTGTAGTCCCAGCTACTCAGGAAGCTGAGGTAAGAGAATCACTTGAGCCCAAGAGTTTGAATTGCTGAGAGCTATGATGCCAAGGCACTCTACTGAGGGTGACAAAGTAAGACTGTCTCAAAAAAAAAAAAAAAAGAAAAAATACCCAAAAAACACCCTCCCATTTTTAGAGGACTTCTCTTCAATTCCCTTAATCATATAAAGGGTGCCTTAGTTCATCACTGATCACAAGCACCAGTATAGGGTAGATGCTCAGCAGATATTTGATGAGCAGATTCTTCCTTCTAGATCAATGTTTGCTGAATAAATGAACAAATTAGCTAATGAGCAGTGCTTATTATAATTGTCACTACTTTTATGTCAGTAATGGTATCTGATACTATTTGTTTTAAACAACTGAAAGTAAATTTTTTATAACACATAAACTTGATGGTAATTAATGTTTGATGTTTATTTTTCTATTTAAAAAAATGCATGGATAAAACTTAAAGAAATTCTATCTGGAAGTTTTTGTAGATATTTCACAAAGCAGATCTTGTGTGTCTGCAGTACAGCAGCTCAGTGGACTCAGAAGAGACCCGAGTCCTTTCACGTAGGACTGAGGTGCTCTTTATGGGACCGAACGTAAGTGCCATCAAACCACTTGGTAGGGTGTGTTTTGGCATGTTACAGCATCTCCCTTCTGGAATGCTCAATCTTTTTATGGATGGAAGATTTCCATAAAGCCTTCTACTTAACCTTCAAGTCATCTTTGTGCAAAAGAATCTAGTTTGCATTCGGTCTGTACTTAATTGTTGATGTTTTATAGGCAGTACTCCAGATTTGTAGAGAGATTGAGGCTTTCCATCCCTTTTTCAGACATTCTGACAATAGCTAAGTCTCTGTGAAACACTAGATATTTTTCACCCAGAACTGAAGGCTGGGAAGTCAGAGGTCAAGGCGCTGAGAGATCTCGTATCTAGCGAGATTCCTCTTCCTGGTTTGCAGATAGCTGCACTTTATCCAAGTGGCACAGAAAGGGAGAGAAGAAGCAAGTTCTTTTATGTCTCTTATAAGAGCACTAATCCTATTAATGAGAGCCCCACCCTCAGGACCTAATAAATTCCTAAAGGGCCCATCTCCAAATACCAACACATTAGGGTTTAGGGTTTCAACATAGGAATTTTGGGCTGACACATAACCATTCTACACATAACCATTCTCGTTTATGACGGGAGAATAGAAAGTCTCCTTCTATCTCTATTGCCTTTTCCCTATTTCAAATTCTCTGAACGATTTAAGTCTTGACTAACATTGTCACTTGGCAAAGTGGAATTGATTTCTAAAAACTGCTTGTTCATTTTAGTAATGTAATGGCAAAAGAATTCAAATGACTTACTTTGGGGCGTGGCATTGAAATTTATTTTATTTGCTGTAATTTTGTCCTCCAAATGACAGATTCTTTTCCCATCCTTTTTTGATTGAGTTTTTGTGTCATTTTTTTGGCAGCACTTAAGAAACTGTGTCTTATTGGTGATTTTGCGAATTGTTCCTACTTGAACAGAGATTATGAGCTTAAGTGTAAATAGCATTAAAATATTTAAAAAATAGTTACATCTTCTACTATTGCATCCACACTGCCTATGTTTAACACACCAAGAATTTGAATGACCTAACATTTTATATTTGCCAGTGCAAACATAGCAACAATCAGCCAGCAGTGCTTTTTTTCTGGGCCTGACATAGAAATATAGACAGGAAGTGTAAGACACGGCAACTGCTCTCATGAAACTTAGGATTGGTTTCTCTCTTAGTTTTTTTAAGGCCCTGAAGGCTAACTTGTGCCAATCACTGTTCTAGGTAGACATACAACAGCAAATTAAATGGCAACAATCCCTAGGGATAAAGCAGTAAAGGAAACCCACAAGGGTCTCTGTCCTCATAGAACTCAGATTTTAGAGGGATAGAAGCATAAAATAAGGAAATGAATAAGAAAATGTGCAGTATGGTTGGTGGTGGTAGGTGCTAGAGTGAAGCCAAGTACCTGGACCAGGTAAGGGAGAGAGCCCTGGGGACCTCTGTGGGAAGAGCCCTCTAGGCAGAAATGCTAAGGTGCTGAATGGCCTCATGACTCCTCTGCTCTCCAAGGAGGCCAGGGGTGGAAGTGGAGTAATCCCAGGGGAGAGTAGTAAAAGGTCACAGATGGAAGGAGCACGCTGTCCGTCATACAGGGCCTTGGAGCTTATCGCAGTATTTCTTCCCTCCCCCCTTCCTTCCTTTCTTCTATCCTTCCTGCTTTATGACCTGGGAAGCTGTTGGAAGATTTTTCATTGAGAAATGACCCGATTAAGTGATTTAAAAGATCACTGGCTACTGTGAGAATAAATAGTAGGAGGGTAAGTTTGGAAGGAGGGAAACTAAGTATAAGGCTGTTGGAATAATGCAGATGATGTTGGCTTAGATCCAGAAGGTTGCAGTAGAGATGGTGAAAATGGCATTCTTTGCCTATTTGGACTGAGTAGAGAAGATAAGATTTCCTAAGGGGTAAGGATATGGAGGAGAGTGACAAATCAGTGTCAAAGATTTAGAGACAATGACTAAAAGGGCGGGGCTGTCATCTACCGGGAAATAAGGACCGAAGAGGGGTGGATTGGAAAGAACATCAGATTAGGTTTGGACACCTTAAATTTGAGGTGCCTGGTAGGCTTCCAAATGGAGGTATGGATAGGAGGTTGGGAATATGAATATAAATTCAGAGAAAAGTCTGGGCTGAAGATAAAATTTGGGGAGCATTGTGATCGCAGTAAAAGTCTTGAAAGGGGAGCAGATCCTCACGATTGAGGAGATGAAATCACTAGGTCAGAAAGAGATTGAACAATTAAATTATAGTTGTATGGTCCTTTATTATTTGCTGCAGGTACAGAGGGGAGCAGGAATTTGTTAGCCATAAAGATGAAGCAACTTTCTATGAAATGAGTTTATAGCTCCTTATGAAAGCTATAACCCAATTACAGCACAAGAATATGGGGAAAGGGTCAAGGGAGGGGAGAGAAGGGGGGAGGATGGGTGGAGGGAGAGTAATTGGTGGGTCCGCACTTACGGTGCATCTTAGAAGGGTACAGGTGAAACTTACTAAATGTAGAATGTAAATGTCTTAACACAGTAACTAAGAAAATGCCATGAAGGCTATGTTAAACAGTTTGATGAAAATTTTTCAGACTGTATATAAAACCAGCACATTGTACCCCATGATTGCATTAATGTACACAGCCATGATTTAATAAAAACAAACAAAAAAACAAGACGAAGCAACTTTTGTGGAAAGCGCAGGCATTGAACAGGTCCTTGCAGATGGTTAGGATTTGGAGGGGTGGAAATAATGAGGGGAGGGCATTTTGGTTAAAAATTACCTGAGTTAAACACACCGCAGTAAAAGGTAGTAAGGAAAATCATACAAGTATGATTCTGCATGGTGGAATTTTCTCACATGCAGAAGGGGTAGGACTGAGTTTCTGTTCGGTCTGTTTTCTAGGATCATGATATGCAAATAGTGAAGAGACTTGGGTCCATTAAAATCTTTAACATTGCCCGAGACTCCGATAACAGCTTTTCCTTCTTATCCCTTGCAGCTGGTGCCGCCTTATATTTTGTAGTAACTTGAAACTGACATGTGGGGAATTTTAAGTACATATGTTATCAAAACAGATGTTTCACAGACTTTATAGACTATCAAGAGGTTATCTCATCTTTTAGAAAGCAGCCTGGAATTTGAATTTAGTTCCTCTTATAATTTCATGTTCTCAGAATAACTATGTTGGAAATTTAAAATTTATTGGCAACTTTCTTTCTTTTGTTCTTGGAGTTAAGAGAGAGAGCAATTTCAGTAAACCTGGAAAAAAATTATATGATGTATTACCTAAAGGCAGATTATTGAATAACTTTACTTGCCTGGTGATAAATAAAAGGCGCAGAAGTATTTTAATGCTTTCCCTGCTTTGGAGTCGTATTTTAAGAAGGAAACAAACAAGAAGAAACAGTCCTGCAGTGTTTGTGGAAGCCAAGAGATAATTAAAGCAAACAGGAACTTCATACAAGAACACAAAGGATGCACATGTTTAGAGAAATTTTGCCTTTTGTCCACCCTCCCCTATTTTTTACTAGACTCTAGATGAGAGTCAAGTTTTTATTCTTTGTAAAAGGTTTTCTTCCTGAAGAGTTTGGCAGAATTATGCAGGGTAAGAGCAAATTACGAGTCTCTTAGTTCATTCACCTTAAAGAATGCCTTTAAAATAACGTGGTGTTAATTGCTTGTCATAACCAGGTGTGACATTCCATATCCCTGTGTGTTCTTTGGGTTTCAAGAAAGTGCAGAGTGCAACTCCTGGGGAACTTGACAGTTACCTGAATCCACTGAGTGTCACAGGTGTTGGCTGGAGAGTGTGTGTATGGGGGCAGGGGCGGTAAATAACCTGTGGACCCCCTAGGTGGAACTCTCTATTCTATTCTCACAGGCCAGCATGGTAGGCACATGCTGCTGGTGAGTGCTTGAAATGTGACTGAAATACCTCCCTCTTGTCCTTTCTGGGAGTGGGGGGCAGGAATATAGAAAGGTAGAATAATGGTAAATGAGATGAGGTAATTCCTATGGTCTTAAAGACCCTTCTCACAGAGATAGTAAACAATAGCCTATTTGCATATTTATTATTGATTATGAAAGAATTAGCCTGGGGGGAAGATTTTATAGGTAACATTGAGAGATGCTTATTACTGGTGTCTAGAGTAGGAGTTGCGAAGACCTAGTGTCAGACTTTGAGATGGGGTTGCATGTTCATAGACATACTCTTTGGGTTATCGTTTTTTTTTTTTTTTTTTAATTTAAGGATGAATTGAATTGTAGGCCTACCATGCACCTTCATATAAATACAAAAGTTGTATGCGTCCCTGTGGGTTATCAAGGATGCATAGTGCAGGTTATTAAAATCACAAATAAAGGGTCACTGTGAGCCCTAGAAGAGTTGAGAGTGTGACAAGCACAGGACATGGGGAGCTTGGGTGTTATGGAATGTGCCAATTAAAGCCACACTCCAGGAGCATGGTGGGTGGCAGAGGGAAGAGAAAGGAGTTCCTCCACCTCCCCACGGTCAGTCTTTACATCTGGGGAAGTCAGTCACACCAGCAGTATTCCTGCTGCTGTGAAGAGCTGTCTCTCTCCTATATCAGAAGCCATCCCTGTTGAATTTGGTGAGAAAGGTGTTTAAAAAGATTTGTTGGTTGATATTTCTGTGGCCATTCTGCCACTCTCACTCGTAAAACTAAATGGAGCTTATGTGCCAGGGACTATGCTTCACTTGCCATCTAAATGAGGAGAAAAAAAATATGTTCATGAAAGAGGAAAACTAACAGTAAAACACGCGACAAGCTAGATCCCCAGTGAGTGGTGCAGACAGTAAATGCCATATCCAATTGTTGTCTTCAGATGCATAAAGGGCTGTCGGGTGGAAGAGGTGCTAGACTTACTCTCTGGGGCTCCAGAAGGCAAAACTGGTGGTATTTCTTTTAATTAAAGAAATCATTTTTGAAGGCCTAGTTATGCAGAGTACTCTAGGGGAGGGAGAATGACTTAGAAGGGACAGATGCACAGGATGTGAAGATGTGATTGTGGCTCCAAGTTCCAGGAGTAGAAGGGAGCACTTTGGAGAACAGAACAGGCTGAAGAGGTTGGCGCCCTTCACTGGGGGAGTTCACAAAGAGACTGTGTGCACTGGACGAGAAAGGGAGGACTCAGGTTGGGAGAACTGGGCCCAGCCAAATCTACTAGCCTCTTCCTTTTGTAAATAAAGGTTTATTAGAACATAGACATTGCCCATTTTTTTATATATTCTCCATGGTTGCTTTCAGGTTACAGTGGTAGACATGAGTCATTGAGGTAAGGATAGTTTGCTCACAAAACCTGAAATATTTGTTATCTGACCCTTTATAGAAAAAGCTTCTTAGTTCCTAAGTAGGATTGAATTCAAAGTTGTGTAAAATCTTTCTAATTTTCTGATTGTAAGAGAATCAGGAAAGACACAAGGCTGGAGCTTTGTGGGAAATCTGGAGAAGGGTTCTTGCAGGAGTCAGACGTTCAGCTGGACTCACAGGAAAACACTTGCCATCCTGCCAGAGGGGACACGTCCACGTGGACCACTTGGGCAGAGCTCAAGAGGATGAAATCCTTTTTCCTTCAGTACAGCGTACAGGTTCATTCTAACATGCATGAGTGCCTGCACTCACTGCGCCTCTAGCATATTGCTGGCCCATGTAGTAATCTGCAACATTCCTTTGCCTGCTCTTAGAAAGGAAGCACAAATTCTGGCATGAGCTGTTGGTATTTTGATAATAACTTTGCTAGAATGAAAATGCTCATAAAGCTCATGTTTATAATTGAGTTTTATGGAGTTATTTTATTTTAAGTATAATTGTCTCACCTAGACACAACTTAGAATTTATTCAGGAGTTTGCCTTAATTGTAGGATGTAAGAAATGATTGTTCTAAAATGAAAACCTCACTGTATTTGCAGGAGATGCAACTCACTGTTAAGGATAGGATGTGCATTACTATTCATGCCTTTTTAATTGATTAGCCTTTAAGGCTTCTGCAAGCCTTTAAAAGTTGTTTTGTCAACATTAGACCAGCTGCTGTGTAATTATGGTAGTTCTTCTTGCAGTTAAATTCTTTTAAAAAATGTGTTCAATCTGCCGATGCCAAAGTGCTTTGAACCTGTGATATATACTATAGAGAGCTTTTGTTTTTACTTACAGATGGTCGGTGCCATTTTCTGGGCAACTTTAGAATTTTCACAGAAATTTTAAAGATGGATTACTTCAGAATGGGAAGCAAATGAATTTGAACATCAGGTTACTCCTGCTGTAAAAATTGTTCGTATGTGACTTGAATTTTGAACTTGACTCATAACAACTTAAATATGCTCATTAAAACAAAATTCTCCACCTTGAAACCTTTTTACAGCTCTTTTCTCTGCCTCTCTAGCTTGTAAATCAAATCTTTCTGGCACCAGACAGATGATGGTGGAAGCAGTGGGGCTGGTGATAAAGATCACTTCTTAATGAGGAGCCGAAGTTGGTGGTCTGCCCTCCTCTGCCTTCCATACAGGGCTGAAGCTTCACTCAGAAAGCCGGATGCAGTCCAAACCCCATCTCTAGAAGAAATTTTAAAAAATAGCTGAATATGGTGATATACAACTGTAGTCCCAGCTACTGGGGAGGCTGAGGTAGGAGGATACCTTGAACCCAGGATTCGAGTTTGCTGTGAGCAACGATGATGCCACTACACTCTACACAGGCAACAAAGTGAGGTCCTATTTCAAAAAAAGTGAGAATAAAATAGACAAACAAAAAAATCAAGTATGAATTTAGCACTGTATTTTGCTGTTCTTTTAAAGGAGTTATATCCTGAAGTCTGGCATGAAAAGGTATAATTAGGGATACAGCCTGGTGTCAGAAAGATGCAAACAGATTCTGTGCTTGTCTCCTGCCAGAGCCACCCTCCTGCCCCCACCCCGTGCAGTATTTCAGGAACGGGTCGCATTGGTGGGT
Organism: Perodicticus potto; assembly: GCA_963574655.1. Classification (NCBI taxonomy): domain Eukaryota; kingdom Metazoa; phylum Chordata; class Mammalia; order Primates; family Lorisidae; genus Perodicticus; species Perodicticus potto. Next base: position 8,525 of record CAUYRH010132997.1, read on the forward strand.
TAGGTAGGGAGCCCTGAGGATGGCTGTAGAGGTTGCCTTTCTCAGCTCAGGCATTTCAGTAGTTCTTTCCTGTGGCATTTTAAGAGAGAAAGGGACAACCACTTAGAATGGAAGCCCAGATGAGCAACACATGGTGGAATAAGAGATTAGACAGGACAACAGGGCTTTCTACAGTCTCACTGTCCAATCTGTGTTAAGGAACACAATTGTTGGGAAGCAAAGAACTGTCCCTCAACTACCTGTGCTCACCTTCTCTCTTCACTTTGCAGTGGAAGAGGGCTGGGAGTGCAATTGGTCTTTTACATTATGAAAAAGCCAATCTGCTTCAACTTACATAGAAGATCAAAAATATTAATGACCTGCAGAATCTGGAGAAGCAGCTAACCTTGACAGTATTGGCTTATACATATAATGGTAGGGCTGGCCCCAAATTGTGCCTTCTGTAATCACTCATCAGGTGCAGATTTGTGTGCTTGGTATACTCCTGAACCCTGAGGCATTTAAGAGGCTTTAGGAACCTTGGACTTACATGTATAGAGTACATGAGGTGTTAAGTAGCCATTGAGACAATGTTATGAAGAAAATTAGAATTTATTTAATTAGAAGTTGTGGCTGGACATGGTGGCTTCTATGATTCCTCTACTTTGGGAAGTCAAGATGGGAGGATCACTTGAGTCTAGGAGTTCCTCTGGAATGTTGTAGTGAGCTAGGATCATGCCACCTTCCAGTGTAGGTGACAAAGTGACACCTTATCTCAAAAAAAAAAAAGAAAGAAAGAAAAAAAATTGCTTAATTAATTATATTTTTTCCTGTGGGATAAAACTTGGTAAAATGACTTCAGCTTCTTAAAGCTATACTGAATGTTAATTCGGAGTGGGTTTTTTCTCTATTTTTCTGAGACAGAGTCTCACTCTGTCACCCTGGGTAGAATGTTGTGGCATTACAGCTCACAGCAACCTCAAACTATTGGGCTTAAGTGGTTCTCTTGCCTCAGCCTCCTAAGCAACTGGGACTACAGGCGCCCACCACAATGCCCGGCTATTTTTTTTGTTGCATTTGTCATTGTTTTAGCTGGCCCGGGTTGGGTTCGAACCTGCCAGCCTCTGTGTATGTGGCCGGAGTGCTAGCCACTGAGCTATGGGCACCGCCCCGGAGTGTTTTTAGTATTGCAGGCTGGTAGAATAATCTGCCAAGATATGATCAATAAAACTACCATCAATCTCAGCATCCTACCTCTATATAGCAAAACTTGTTACTATCATTTTACATTTTTTGGTAGCATCACCTTTCTCTAAGATACATAGTCTACATTGACATGACAGAAATTAAATCTGCTTTCTAGGATCAATTTATCTCCCCTTCGTAAGGCCTGGTCTTCCTATTTATCCAATCACATAAACATTGGCATTTTGTATATTTTATGAAAGTCTTGCATGTAGTTTTAGAAAACAATAAACTTTCAGAACTTCTCCGAGGACTAAAAAATCTTTAGTTGCTTTTCTAAAAATCTTTGTTGCTTTTCTAAAATAATCCCACATTATCTCAAGACAGCGTTTGAATCAGGGAGAGGAGATGTTGGCTTTAAGTTCTGGTGTTAAGAAAAGACCTGCTAGTCATAAACCTACATACATATATTTGCACATATGTCCATACATAAGAGCGACCAGTTCCCAAAGAAGCCCAGCAAGACAAAAGACTGGCACATGCTCAGAGGTTCAAATGTCATGGAGGTCTTTGGTTCTCAAACTAGTACCTCCTTCTGAGTGTTCTATTACATTTAAAGGTAGCCAGGCACAAAATCTTTTAATTTTTCTTGTTTGGTATTTGGCTCTGGTTTGCAAGCAGCAATCACCCAACTCAAATTAGTTTATGGAAATGTATTTAAAAGGATTATCTCCTGTGTGGGGCAGAATGTGCCTTTTTATTGCACTTGACTTACTCTCTGTGGACTGTGTGAGGATTGACCTTTGTACTGTGGGTCTGTGTGATCAGCTAACAGCACATTTTTATGGTGATGGACTGTGCCATGAACCCCCTCCCCGCCCCACCCCCCGCCCCTTGTGTTAGTAAGTAAAGAATAATTGAAAGAAGAGTCAGATAGTGAAACTGCTGGAGGAACAGTGCTATAGCTGGGCCTTGCTAGCAGGGTCTTAAAAGCATTCAATATTCTCTCCCTGTCTCTTTTTTTCTCTTGGCTTGCTGGTTTCTTTCATTCTTCTTTCAGACCAAGTACAAACAAGGTGGGAACAATGAACTCTAAGACTCCTGAGATATACCCGTCTCATAATTTATGCCATCATGTAGGAGTGATTCATTTTCTCTCTGGTCCCGGGTTCAACAGTCCCAGGGAAGATGGCTATTGGCCCAGATTGGGACACATATCAACATGGACCAATTAGCTGTGGCTGGGGGTGGTCATTGGTGGCTCGTTTACTAAGTATCAGTAAAAAGAGAATCACTGTGGGCTGGAGAAGCTACATGCACCTGAGATGTTCTGCTTGCCCATACATGGATGCATCACCTCTGTCTTTCCAGTCATGACTTCCTGCCCTCTTCTAGATATTCCCCATTACCTCTATCCTGCATGCCATTTCTTTTCATGGTTTGGTAAAGAACTTAGGGCATCATATTGCAGAGAAAAGAAGAATTCCTGGGTTGCTGGCTTGGGGCAGATCTCTACTGATCCTTTCCCTTGAGCCCCAATGACCCTCATCTTCCTTTTTGTAACATGGGGAAAGTGGCAAGTCAGGAGAAGATGGAAAACTTAAAGAAGATGGGAATCCTCAGGATCTCCTTTTGGCCCAGGAGATAATGTCCTCTTTTAAAGGCTAGATGTTTTCTTAGGGTGAATGAATCAGTCATGAGTTCTAATTTTCTAGACTCCAGTAGGAAATTTTTGATTTGTCATATATTATATGTAACATATGTGTAATAGTTAGAGAAAAAGCACTTTTGATTTTTCTTTGTTTGCTAGTTTGTTTTCATTATCCACATTCATTCGTATGTGCTTTTAGGCTAAGAAAATTTTCCAAACCCATTTAGCATGCAACTCTTCAAAAATTTAGCAGGATTGTGTGAGTGTCATTTAAATAGGAGCCCTTCTATTTTTTTTCCCAAGTTAATGGTGCTAACTCACTTATGTTCTGCTGTGACATTCACTAGTAATACATTTCTAAAGGAGTTGCAGTAGATTTCTAAACCTTGTATTTTCAGCTCTGCCTAGTTAGCCCATCCTGATTGGCATTTAACCATTGAATTAGATTTTTCTCTTACTAAAGAGAGCTTTATGAGCTTTAATTTCAAGTGCCTGTGTCACAGGCTGATTTGTTTGTGTTAGAATTGACACTGAGTAAGCAATTTTTGCAGGAAAAGGCATTGTCTTTTAGGATTAAGGGAGGATTTCGACACTTAGTTACCTGAAACTCTTTTCCAGGATTCCTACTTAATAAATGGACACATCAATAACAATCTCACCTGGCACATGTTAACATGCTTGCTTTATTTTGGCCATCAGTAGTGATTATGTGCATGGAGAGCTTTTTCTTTTGGCTTCTTTACTTATATGGCCTTAAGTATATCCCTGAAGATTAAAATTGTACCTTTAGCACAGGTGAAACAAAAATAAACGTCTCACTGTTTTAGTATTAAAAATTGAAATCCCACTGCAACATAATATTTAGGGTGATGACAGTTCAATGTTTACTCTATTTTTTTTTTTACTTGATGGCAGAATAAATATAATTAAACATTTTAAATTAATTTTTATTGACTATATAGTGTGCACAGTTCATCTGTGTCCTCTACATCATGGAATACATTATATTTCAAAAACAATACTACCTTTAGAAGTTCTTACCTTTAATTGTTATAGTAAATAAACAAAAAATGTTTTCTGGACCTATACATGGATTTTGATTCTATCCTTTCCTTAGAGTTGAATATATTCTTGCTCATTTCTTCCTATTATTTTATCATGTTCATTCAATCAAAACACATCTTTTTCTCTACCTTTGGTAACTTCAAACTTAGTAGGAAGAGATAGACGTGTCACAAATCTATAATAAAGGCTTAGAGAAGTTATGACATAAGGTACAATGGGACATGAAGTTAGGGACCACCCAGTTCATTTCATAGATAGCTTCAACTAGAAGATAACATTCGAAGTGGGCCATCTTTGCTAATTAGGTGTGACCAAAGAGGACGAAGAGGAGAAAGAAAGAATGGGAGCCAAGACACAGCACAAAGAAGCATGGTTAACTGGGGGGAGTGGTTAATTTGAATAAGATTGAGACAAAGTGTGTAAGGGAGTAAGTAGCTAGAAGTAGGACACAAAAATTGTGGAATAGAGCTTAATCCCGAGGAATTTTAGTCTAGATATTAGTATTTTTCTATCTTTTTGTTTTATGATCCCGAATTTAAGGGGAGATAACCTGGGATTATCAACAGGGGGCAAGTATCAGAATCTTGTGGTGTGGAGGAAAGGGGTGTATGAATTATTGTAAAAACCCACAAGATGATTGTGATAAGTCTGTACTTATCACAATTTCTGCTGTAGGCAGCAGAAGCTACTGAGGAGTTTAAGCAGGGTCTGATATTGTCTTTAATGTCAGTAACCTCATTAGAGTACTGTCTCAACTTATTATTCTTTAAGTAGAAAAATTTAAAACTTAGTTAATTCCTCCATCTCTAGGCTCCCATGATCCCTCATGTGATTTTTCATATCTAAAGAGAAGTTATTTGTTGCACTATTGGCACAGACACTTTTTTTTTCCTTTGAGACAGAGCCTCAAGCTGTCACCCTGGATAGAGTGCTGTGGCATCACAGCTCACAGCAACCTCCAGCTCCTGGGTTCAAGCGAGTTTCCTGCCTCTGCCTCCCAAGTAGCTGGGACTACAGGCGCCTGCCACAACGCCCGGCCATTTTTTGGATGCAGCCTTCATTGTTGTTTGGCGGGCCTGGGCTGGATTCGAACCCACCAGCTCAGGTGTACGTGGCTGGTGCCTTAGCCCGTTGAGCCACAGGCGCCGAGCCGGCACAGACACTTTTTAAGGATGAATAGGAAAGAAGAATGTGGGCATGGAACATAAAACTGAAGACAGAACAGAAAATGGAAGCTTCACATCTTTGATTTCCATAACTCAGGTCTTTTCTAGAATCCCTCTGGAGGTATCCAGGCCAATGGGAGAAAGAATTGGAGGAGAGAACGGCAGGCCCAGTGCCTGGTCATACGATGGAAGCAGTACTTTCGTCTTCCTTCTTTTAAGTGGTAGTCTTTAATTGAAAATCAGGACCCATTAGATTTTCTGTTAGTGGCTAATGTCAAGAGTGGCTAGGAGAAGTGGTTGAAAATGAGAAGAAAATAATGACTCAGATATTAGACCCATATTATGTTAAAATGGAGAAAAAATTTAATGATTACCACCTATCCCCAACCTCCCAGCCCATAGAGAAACCAAGACCCTGAAAAGTTGAGTGACTTGAAATCACAAAGTGAATATCAAAAAAGGGGCAGAAAGAACAACCCATGTCCTCTAACTCCACATATTAGATTATTCATGTCTCTTGGACATATGGATGCCATTTCTTCACATCTTTCCTTGTCCGAGAGTTATCCCATTAAAGGTTTCAATCAGCATATCTGAAATACCATGCTCCATTAACTGTCCCTTTCTGTTCTTTGTATCACAAGTGGCATCAGCACCACAGTGGTCATTCATTTCAGCACCACTTTTTTCTCCATCTTACACAGTGTTCATTTACTCACTTGGTTCTGTTGGTATCACTTTGCAAATGTCTCTTGCACGCATCTTTGCTTTCATTTCCTACATTACTTCCTTAATTTAGTCTTTCCTCCTTTTTCCTCTGGACTATTGAAGTAGCTTTTAAATTGGGCTGTGCCTGCTGCAATCCATTCTCCTCCTTGCCTCTGGAGTTTTCTTTGTAAAACATTAATCTGATTGATGTGTTCAACAGACTTCAATGGTTTTTCATCCTGTAAAGTCCCTCTCTCTTGCTGTGGCCTTTCACAATATAGCTTTAATGTCCCTCTTCAGCATTTTCTTCAGTCCATTTTCTCCTTCCTTCCTTTCACACACTAATCACACGGGCCATTCAATAGTCCTAACTTTTCTATGTACTTTCCTGGATTGCCCATCATCACCACAGTTTAAGCACATATCAGTGCCCAATTATATGCTTGTACAGGGGAGGAAAAGATAATTTTCCCTATACCCTTCACAGCATTTACTTGGGATAGACCCCTATAACAAAAGACAGATTAAAATAAGAAAAACAAACAGAAGTTTATTAACATTTATGTGGGAAATGCCCAAAGAAATGTCTAAATCTCAAAGAGGTAGATGTGAATTCAAGTTTAATACTTCTTAGGTTGAAGCAAAGAAAGACATTTTGTGGGAAGGGCTAGTTATGGGAAGGGACCAGAAGAAGCAAGGATACCAAGTTAAGGTTCGTTTTGCAGATTGAAGTCAGTGCTGTCTCCATTAATAAGTCTTTAGAGATTCACTGATCTCTGTCTTCCCAGCACAGAATGGGAGAGTCTCTTACAAATGGAGATTTCGTATAGATGTAAATTTCCCTTACAAAAGGTTGCCTTTTATCCTGTTTTTAGAGCATCTCCTGTATCCATAATTTCTCAAAATAATCAATGAGAAATAATCTTTATGCCAAAGAGGATGTTCTAGGTTCATACATGTGCTCCCTCTTTCTTTTTGTGGACCTTCTTCCCATTTTGGTTGATCCGAAATCACTCTGTTACTCAACTTTCTTATGCTTCTCTAATAGTACTGATTGTTATATTGTGAGGTGCACCAGAATTCTCTTTTTAAATTATATCTGTTTTATTCAATTGTTTGTGAACTTCTTGAGCTCAGCAGTTGTATCCAATTCATTTTCATGTCCTTGGTACTTGTGGTAGACTGAATAGTGGTCCTTCAAAGATTTCCATGTCCTAATCCCTGGAACCTGTCAATATGCCACTGTACATGGCAAAAGGTATCTCATAGATGTGATTATGCTAAGGATCCTGAGATGGGGCTGTTATCCTGATTATTGTGGTAGATCCATTGTAATGTCAGGGTTCCTTAAGACAGGGAGGCAGGAGAGTCAAGGGCAGAGAATGTGATGTGATGAGAGACACAGGCAAAGTAAGAACACAGTCAAGAGAAGCAGAGGTTGTAATGATATACTTCAAGATAAAGGAAGGGCCCACAAGCCAAGGAGTGCAAGTGGCCTCTGAAGCTAGAAAGGGCAAGGAAACATTCTCTCTTAGAGAATTCATAAGAAATGAAACTCAGCTGATACTTGATTTTACCCTAGTAAGACTAGTATTGGATTTCTGACCTCTAAAACTGGCAGATAATAAAGTTGTGTCATTTTAAGCTACTGCATTTGTGTAATTTGTTATAGCAGCAGTAGGAAATATCTGGTAGGGGAGGAAAAATATCTTTTTCTCTACCCGTCTTAGGTTTATGGGTGAGGCCTCTATAAGGAAAGGTAGTTTAACTAGAGGAAAATGTTCACATTTATTTAATAAGTTTCACATGAAGTGGGAGCCTTCATAAGGAAATGAAGACCTAAAGAAATGGGTAAACCTGAGTATTTTCATGTGAGGTTTGATATAAAGTTAATAGTGTGGAGAAATATAATAAGACAAAAAGGGTATGATCTAATGGTAAAAAACTTTGGGGAACTCTGCAAGGTCTGTTTGTTCAGATGCTTCTCTATAACTGTCTTAGTCCATTTGTGCTGCTATAATAATATCTGAGACTGGGGAACTTTAAAACAATAGGCATTTGTTTGGCTCATGGCTGTGGGGACTGGGAAGTTCAATATCAAGGTGTCATCATCTTTTTGCAGCATCATCCCCATCCTATGGTGGAAGGTGGAAGAGCCAGAGAGAGCATGTGAAAGAGTGAGAAGTGAAGGGGGCTAGAACTCATCCTTTTGTCAGGAACCCACCCCCACAGTAATGGCATTAATCTATTCATGGGGGCAGAGTCCTTATGCCCTAATCACCTTTTCAAGGTCACCGCTCTCAACACTGTTGTCTTGGGATTATTTCCAACACTTGAACTATAGTAATGATGCCATATTCTCTGACATCTCAGAAAAGGAACTTCCTTTTCTCCTGATATAGGGAAGGCACCTCCCACATGAGGGTCTTATGATCTGCTTCAGGGGTTAGGTCAGAGAATCTTCCCAAGTTTTGTGGCCTGCTTCAGGGGAGGACAGGGAAAGGTCAGAGAGACCTTCCTCTTCTTTGATTTTCACAAATTCTTTCAGCTTAACAATTTCGGTATGCCAAGATCCTATGTTTTGGCATAACATTTTCTGGGCCCCATTGGCAGCACCTAACATGCCCTGGCATGCAGCTGGCATGAGCATTACTGCATCTTATCTGGACTAATCAGAGAATTGTTCTCGATCGTCAATCAGTGCCCCTTGTAATGATTGTAGCATAATCTATTGAACTTTTTACTGTTTGCCAGCCACTGTGGTCCGCACCTTATACGTGATGCTCATAATCCCCCTATGGCTAGGTACTGTTATCCTCATTTATTATCCCCATTTCTCATATAAGGAAACTGATGCACAGAGTGTTTTAATAATTTGCCTCAAATCATACTACCCAATAGTGATGTCATTGAAACTTGGGAATGAGCAGGTCTATGGCTACAGCACTGTATCCTGCCTAATCACGTACTCATATCACATACATGGAATTTATGTGTGCCATCCTCGTGTGAAATGGTGTGAAGAAAATTGGAAGGGCAAGATTGGAATATTGATACCTTCCATAATCAGCTGACTCTGTAAATGTGGGCTAGTCAGCTAACCTAGATCTGTGGGCCTGTGTTTGTTAAATCTTTCTTTTTCTGCTTACTTTATGGGGTTAATAAGAGGATGAGTGATAAATCATAAGTGAAAGTGCTTGGAGAAATTGCAGGCACTGTACATATGCTATTTATCAGTATATCTTCCACAGATTCCACCATACCAGGATTCCGTGGCTGATGAGCCTTGATGTCTGTCTGACTCACTTGGTGAGTAGGGGCCTAGTAGTACTTGATAAATGCATTTGATAAAAATGGTCTTTTGCCCTCTTGGTTCTCATTCTTAAGCTTTGGATCATTGACACTAAGAACTTGAAATCTCACAATTTAGTGTCCTGCATAAACTTTGTTCCTCTCCCCACTTTTGTTAATGAGCCTTTTCTATGCATCCCTGAAAGAATAGTTCTATCTTGTAGCCCATAGGAATGTAGGACTGATAGAAGACTAGCAATGATTTCAGCAGCTTTTTAGTAGGGATTTAAGTGAACAATTAATCTCTCGAGAATGCTAAGTGGTGGAGAAGGAGAGGCCAGTGTTGAGTTGCAAATCCATTTATGTCTTGACTCAAGAAAATCAGGAGTTTAAAAAGAAAGCCAGTCAAGTAAATTCGATTCTTTCTCCCTGCCCTGCCTTCGTGGTTACTTGTTCCTCTAAGATGCTTTAATTGCTAATTGTCGGCTGTTTGATTTTGAGATTAGTGAGATCACCAGGATGATGGAAGGACTGACCTGACCAGACCTGAACTGATTGGCAGATTCTCAACTTTTTGAAAAATTAATGAGTTTTGGCTGAGATGACACCTGACTTGTTGTAGCATCTTGTTTTGATTTATTGTTCCTTTTGTTTACCTGTCAGATATCCCCACCCATAACATGGGTCTACAGAATGCAAGTGTTTTTTTTACAAGTTCAAAGCAAGTCAAGCTGTGGTGAACAGTGCAACATGCAGACGTAAAATGATACTGTGATGAACATCCTTACGTATACATTTTTGTTCCTCTCTGATTATTTCCTTGGAGTGGATTCTCTGACATAGAATTACTCAGCAAAGAATATGAAATTAAAATAAAACAAAATCTACCAAAATTGATAGACTGCTTTCCCTGTAAGACTGTATAAATGTCCACTCCCATCAGTAGCGTCTGAGCGTGTGTACCTCACTGCAACATCATCTGTGCTCACTTGCTCCATAAGCATTTATGGAACTCTCACTATTGTCCAGGTTCAGAGTTCCTTTTTTTTTTTGAGACAGAGTTTTACTTTGTCACACTTGATAGAATGCTATGGTGTCATAGCTCACAGCAACCTCAAACACGTGGGCTCAAGTGATCTTGTCTCAGCCTCCCGAGTAGCTGGGACTACAGGCACCTGCCACAATGTCTGGTTATTTTTTTTCACTCTTGCTCAATGTGGTTCTGAACTCCTGAGTTCAAACAATTCACCTGCCTTGGCCTCCTAGAGTGCCAGGTTCAGACATTTTTCAGAGGTTTTCAAAAGCATCCCAGGTGACTAAAAGTGTAGATAGGTAACTGAGAACCATTGCTTTGTTTGATAGGAGAAAGGTAAGATCACTTCTCTGTGATCTGAATGTCTCTCACTATCCGCTTAAATAAATCTCCCTCATTAGGCCTTTGTGGTGTTTCTCTACATGTGACGTCAGTTCCTGAGATGCAGCCCTTTCGTCAGTCTATTGCCCTGTGGAAATACTAATTCACAGTAGTGTCGACTCCAGGCTTATTCATACAATCTTCTGCCCATGCACAGCTCTCCAGTGTTCAAATAATTCTGCTGATGGTGTTACCTTTCAACTGAATAGCATCTTTTTGTTGGCAAAACTCTCCACTAATCTTATTTCGTTTAATTATTGCAGGGACCTTGCGAATCAGGCATTTCTTTCTCTGTTTACATAAAAAGGAAAAAGAACTCAAATAACAAGTGGCTTTTCATTAAGATTGAACAACTAATAATCGTGGGTTAGGAGCTGACTCACTGCAGGCCTTCTGCCTTCAACTGCAGAGTTTCTAATGCTGCATCAGAGATTTCCTTTGAGATTTCTCTAGTTCTGCTCCTGTTTTAATACATGAATGGGATGCAGTTATTAGATTGTCGTTAGGGGTACTTCATTTAGCATCTTGCAGGCTATTCTGTGCTTTCCCGTGTTCATTTTCTTCTCTGTGTGCTCCTCTGGAATTCTACACATCTGCAGTGGTGTTTCTCAACTTTCTTTTTTTTTAGTATTCCTCCTCCTTCCCCAGGAGAGAAATTTAATTTAAATTCCTCCTAATGAGAAAAATTAAATATTAGGGAATAAAATCTTTTCAGGTAGGATTGAGCCTCAGGGAACCACAAGCTATTGTAATCTCTGATTTTTTTTTTTTGTAAATTTTTCCTCCAACAACCAATTTTAATCTTCTTGAGAGCTCAAAAATGATGTTCATGGTCAAAGCACTTTAGATGATCTTAACCTTAGTTGTCAGGGCAGGAGGGGAGTTGTTTGAGTTTTGGATGTAACCGGTGTGTCTGTGTCACCAGGGTGACATGTGTAACAGTGACATTACTCTATCTGAAGGCTGGTTAGAAAGCTACAAGCCAACTAATTAGTTACAAGGAACCTGTGCTTTACTGGGAATTGCTAATTATTTACATATACATTCTGCATGGAATGTCAACTTTACCTTTGTTTTCCATATATCATAGAGGCCACACGTAGGTGCTAGCACTCCCCATCACCCACTGCCTGCCTTTTTATGAGCTTTGTATGGGCTCCTGTCTTCTTGCGGTCACAGCTCTGAGTTGAACTTTTAGATTTATTAGTTTTAGATTTGTGGCAGTTATGTATGTTTGCATTTATAATTTTAGACAAATAAGTGCTGGCATGCTCAGAGACAGGAAAACAATGCATTGGTAGATAAGGGCTGTCCCATGCTGGGCTTGACTGGCTGCCACCAATTCTGACATCCCCTGACCTTTGGCATGGAAAGAATGTAAATGAGGGGGAATAAAGAGCCCCAGGTAGCTTCTGTTTGTTTTCACAAGAGAGCCAGATCTAGGTGATTTGGGAGAATGCCAGATATTATAAACACAGGGCTTAAGAAACCAGGATGGCAGGGAGAGGCCCCTGGACTGCGGGAGGTGCATTGGCAGGAATTGGAGGCTGGCCCAAAGAGAGGTCTTGTTCATTTCTATGGGTAGAATTTTTAAATTAATGTGCTTATTTCTTTACTGAAGTCAAGCAAAATTTTAGGTCATTTATTAGGGCTCATAGACTGACTATTTATAGAAGTTAGAATAAAAGTAAATGAACCATGAACGCTAACATGCTTCTAGCAAATCTAATAAGATTTAAACGTTAAATAAACCCATGGATACTGCAAATTGTTTCCAGGGACAATGTACAAGTTGTAACTTTGTTTCCTTTTCTTTCCTTCATTTTAGACCATGTCTTGTGTGGATTCCTTTAGCCTTAGCTTTTAGAATGCTAAAATGATTGGAAAGCCTGTTCTTAGAGGGTATTTCGTTTTTTAGTTAAACATTTACATGATGATGGCATTCTGTCCAACCTGCTGAAAAACATTGAAGTTTTTTTTTTTCCTCCCAGGTGCTGGACTTTCAATAGGGGTAAAGGAGATCATATTAATTACTTGTTGTTGCATTAAAAACTACTGCAAGTAAAAGAACAAATATATTTATCTTACATTTTTCAGCTCACATGAACCTCCTGCTTCAGGGTATTTTATAAGGTTGCAATCAGTTTTTAGTCAGGGTTGGGATCTTATCTGAAAGTGCGACTGGTACAATCACTTACAAGCATATATAATGGTTACATAATTCAGTTTCTCCAGGGCCTTTGGACTGAGGGCTTTGGTTCCCTATGTGCTTTGGAGGTCACCTTCAGTCTCTTGCTACATAGGCCTCTTCAAAGTTGCAACTTGCTTCCTTGAAGAGGTTCAGTTTGCTAGAAAGACACCCCTCACCTTTGCCATAAGTCACTAGACCAGCCCACGTGAAAGGGCAGGAGGTTATCCAGGGTTTTAATCTGAGATTGACGGGGCACTTTAGGATCTTACGCCATAGAGACACATGACTTAATTCCAATAAGTCTTTAGGATGGTAGATTCTTTGAGGGAAGAGACTTTATTTTTTTCTGAGTTAAAATATTTGCAGAGTCTTGGCAAGGTGATGATTAACACTTTCCACTGATCTGGGTTCTGCAGCTCTTTGTCAGCCCTGGGCAGGGCATCACCAGACCCTTCTAAGTTAACGTACATAGAGAACAAATTTCTTGAGGGATCTCAAGCAAGAGAAAGAAAAAGCCACAGAGGTCCAACAACACTGTGGAAGAAAGCACACCTTCTTTTCCTTCTCATTTTCAAAGCTGCATCAGAAGGAAAGAAATATATTCTAGTTCTGGAGACTTTTATATCTTTTGCTTTTATTAATTCCCTGCTGGGTGCCCCAGGACAAGATATCCAAATAGCCTTCTTTGCATGGCAGGCACTGTGAATACAAAAGTGAAAGACACCATCTCTTCCTTTAAGGAACTTACCATTTTTTTTTTTTTTTGAGACAGAGCCTCAAGCTGTCACCCTGGATAGAGTGCCGTAGCATCACAGCTCACAGAAGCCTCCAATTCCTGGGCTCAAGCGAGTCTCCTGCCTCCACCTCCCAAGTAGCTGGGACTACAGGCGCCTGCTACAACGTCCGGCCATTTTTTTTTGGTTGTAGCCATCATTGTTGTTTGGCGGGCCCAGGCTGGATTCGAACCCGCCAGCTCAGGTGTATGTGGCTGATGCCCTAGTGCGTTGAGCCACAGCCGCCAAGCCTAAGAGACTTACCATCTTGTGAAAGAAACATAGAAGGAAATGGACAATTCCCAAATGTCATCAAAAGGTCTGAGAAAAGGTTATACAGAAGGTCCTTTGAGAGCACAGAGGCTGTAAACCTCATCCCAAGTTGCAGATGACATCCCAGAAAGGCTTCCTAGGAGGGGCGATGCTGAGCTGAATACTTGGAGTTGGCTTTGAAGAAATGTGGGCAAGCTTTGCAGGGAGAGTGAGATATAGGTGTGAAGGCTCAGAGGAGGGGCTGAGGGGGGGAAGTTTGGGACCTGAAATGCAGGTTGTTGAGTGTGGATGGAGTTAGAGACCCTCATGGGAAGTGGTTAAAGATGGGCTGGCAAAGTAGGCATGAGTCAAATCATCATCCAAGTCCTCAGATCTTGTTCCTAAGAGTTTGGATTTTACCTTGAAGGACTTAGGGGATAATCCAACCAGATGTGTTTTAGAAGCAGAGGAGGATCAGAGAGGTGTTTAGAGACAAAAATTCCATATAGAATGTAGCTGAAGGGAGGGGGTCTCTGAAGTCAGATGGACAGGAGGGACTGAGTTCCAAGGATACTAAGGAGGCAAAGTCATGGAGATATGGTGACTGTTGGGTTGTGGAGGGCTGAAGCAGAGGGGGACATGAAGCCTGACTCAGATTTGTGACTTAGGTAACTGCGGGGGATGGGTGGGGGGTGAGTTACCATTTACGAAGCGCTGAAAAAGTGATAAGTTTGAGTTCAGCTTTGGGACATCTGAGCAGAGATGACCAGTGTTGCAGGACATACAGATTGGGAGCTCCGAAAAGAGGTCTGGTAACTTACATTATGGAGTTTCCCACCCAGAGGTGGTAGTTAAGGCTGTGAGTGTGGAGGAGGTCACTAAGGGACAATATGTAGACCCAGAAGAGAAAAAGAGTCAAGGGTGAGTGTGCCAGTGCCTGTGATATTTACATCCTAGGTGGGGAAGGAAACTTTAAAAGAAGAGGAGAAAGGGTGGTCATCAGCGTTCTGTGGTTACTGGCCACAGAAGTGAATACAAGTCAGCTCAAGCAAAACAAGTTTTTGTTTTTTCTTTTTTTTTTTCTAGAATTTATTAGAAGGCCAGAAGGCCAGACACCATGACTCATGCCTATAATCCCAGCACTCTGGGAGACCAAGGCGGGTGGATTGCTTGAGCTCAGGAGTTCGAGACCAGCCTGAGCAAGAGCAAGACCCAATCTCTAACAAATTTTTGGGCATTGAGACAGACACCTATAGTCTCGGTTACTTGGGAGGCTGAGACAAGAGGGTCACTTGAACCCAAGCGTTTGAGGTTGCTATGAGCTAGGATGCTACAGCACTCTACCAAGAGAGACAAAGGAAGACTCTGTCTCAGAAAAAAAAGAAAAGAAAAGAAAAGAATTTATTAGAAGATTAGAAGGCTGATGGGATATCTAAGGTACTCAGGGTTCTGGAACAGGGACTAAACAAATCTCAGGGAGCCTGCCATGCTTGAGTCCTTGTACCTCAGCAAAGCAGTGTACTTTTTTTGTCTAAATAACATCTTGTCATTCTGGGAGGCTGAGGTGGGTGCATTGCTTGAGCTCAAGAGAGACCACCCTGAGCAAGAGAGAGACCCCATCTCTAAAAAGTAGCCAAGTGTTGTGGCAGGTGCCTGTAGTCCCAGCTACTCGAGAGGCTGAGGCGAGAATATCGTTTGAACCTAGGACTTGGAGGCTGTGAGCTATGACACCATGGCACTCTACCTAAGGTGACAGAGTGAGAATCTGTCTCAAAAATAAAATAAAATAGGTTCAGCACCTGTAGCTCAGCGGTTAGGGTGCCAGCCATGTGTACACCAGAGGTGGTGGGTTCAAATCCAGCCCAGGCCTGCCAAACAACAATGACAACTACAACTAAAAAATAGCTGGGCATTGTGGAGGGTGCCTGTAGACCCAGCTACTTAGGAGGCTGAGGCAAAAGAATTGCTTAAGCCCAAGAGTTTAAGGTTGCTGTGAGCTGTGAAACCATGGCACTCTCTACCGAGGGCGAGATAGCAAGACACTGTCTCAAAATAAACGAAATAAAATAAAATAAAATAAAACAAAATATTATCTGCTACTTTGTGCAGCTCTTGAGTTTAAATTTCCCCACTGAGGAAATTTTCTGAGCCCTACTCCAGTTTTCTGAGAGTTGATGTAGCGTGTTCACCTTGGGAAGGTGCCCACAGGCCATGCAGCACAGATATGGCTAGAAAGGGCCCACCCCGGCCCTGGGAGAAAGAGTGGGGCAGTTAGAAAGATGTCTACTGTGAGCTTCTGAAAAGACAGGAAAATGACATGAGTGGGAGAGTCAGGAAGCCAGACAAGGAGAGTTTCGAGGAGGAAGGTTGAATTGAGGAATGAGAAAGGACCATGAGTCCATGGCTTTGAGTAGCTAAGTCTATGAAGATAAGAAGGAGGTTGTTTGTTAATTTTCATGACAAAGGTGTAAGTTTGCTTCTCTGTGGGAGAAGAAGAGGATCAGGCATTGAAATTGGAATTGTAGAAGATTCAGTGGAAAGGGGGCATCAAGGGTTGGATGAGATTCCTGAGGACTCCTGGGGAACACTGCTGGCGGGATTACAGCAGACAGGGTGGGGCCCTCCCTCTCCCCCAGGCAGGAGGGAAGGGAGGTATAGATAGAGATAATTCGGAGGATGGGGAGAAGAGGGTAGGCTGCCAAGAAATTAAATCCAGTTTATAGTACTGGGAATTATTGTTTCTGTATAAAACTCCAAGCTGTTCTCTTGCTCTTTAAATATATTGAATAAATGCTGAGAGAAGGAATTAAATGTCTTTGCCGGCAAAACAGTCTGGTATTTCATATAGGAGGGACTGATGCAAGAGCTTCAGCCAGGACCTGCAGGAGCCCCCAGTCGGGCTGTGTGCCCTGTCCAAGTCACGTGCCTCTACATCCCTGCTACCATCTAAATGTGGCCCCCACGATTCATGTGTTGAAATGTAATCACCAATGTGATAGTATTAGGGGATGAGGCCTTTGGAAGGCTCCATGAAGGGGACTAGTGACCTATAAAAGAGGTGCGAGGGAGCTGCTCACCCCCTCTCCTCTTCCATCCCTTCTGTCATGTGAGAAGGCTGCAGCAATGAGGTGCCATCTGGGAATCAGACAGCAGCCCTCACCAAGTACGGAATTTGCTTATGCCTTGACCTTGGAATTCCCAGGCCATAGAACTATAAGTAACACATTTCTGTTGTTTATAAATTACCCAGTCTGTGGTATTTTGTTATAGCAGCACGCACAGATTAAGGTAATTCCTAAGTGTGCCCAAGAGCATCCGGAGAGCAACAAACGTCAAAATGTGAATGTAACTAATGAAAATACGCATCAAAAATGGGTGGCTGCTGGAGAGTCAGACTTCGAGTTTTCTTTATGCTGTCTCTTTGCTGAGGCTGACTCTTGCTTGCATGAGGACAGTGCATGGTTGGGGTCCTATCTGAAGTGGGCTTGCTCCCAAATTCCATAGCAGTCACTGGTAAAGACACAGGGGTGTCTGGCCCTGGCTGGCCTCCCCCTACCCCATCACTTCACTTCCCAGAGTATCTGGAAGGATTTTTTTCCATGCGTCTTCAGCCAGGCTGAGCAAGAATTACTGTGCCTCATGGGAAATTTAGGTGTGGTAAGGAAGAGAAAGTAGACTGGTAAGTACTCTAAAGAAATACATTTTTTTCCCTCTAGAAAATCTTCTGGTTTAGTTCATCAAGAAGAAGATTGGATAGTGGTGGTTTTGCCCAAATTAATTTCTTATCCTCTGCTTTTCCTTGCCCTCCCAATACTTCAAACCAAAAAGTGGGCAGTTCTTTTTCTCTTTGTGTTTAGGAAGCAAAAACTATGATTTGTGAGAATTCCTTCATGCTAACAGTCAGCAGCATTCTTTGAACGCCTCACAGGCACCAGGAGCCACGTTGTCAGGGGCTGTGCGTGGCACTTGGCAGGCTGGTACACTGGCCCGACTCGCTGCGGTGCCAAGGGGCGCAGAGGCCAGATGTGTGTAGCAGAGATGCTCAGAGGAGTAGCTTTATGAACTCTGGCAGGCTTTACAGAAGCGTCCACAGCGCTCGTCACTGATCCTAATTTTAGATCTAGAATTTCTCTTCTTGATCCAAGGGAGGGGAATTGGACCATCAAGGGAGCAGAAATAAGTCCCTCTGTTTCTGCCCCGCCATAGAGCTTCAGGAATTCCAAACCCTGGGGAGATGGCTCTTTGGACTTTGGGTGGCAGAATCTCTTTTAACAGCTGATGCATTTGAGGAGCTCTTAGCTTCCCTGAGCTATTTCTGGAAGAGGTCCTTATTCTGGGACAGAATTAGGAACTGTGCCTCAAAAATAGAGATTTGGTAGCCACTAGGGTAAAGTGTAATGTTGAGTGGGTGCAGGTGTGACTTCATCAGGCATCAAGCTGCCCCACCCCAGCTCATCCTCACTAATATTGGCCTGCAATACTGCTCTCCTGGTAAGACCTTAAATCTGATGAAGTCTCATTCCTCCCTGAAGACTGTAACCATCTACTTTGCTCATGCTATTGTATTTTTGTCACTTTGAAGTTTCTGTTCGAATTAGAATAGTGGTCTCTCTGACTCAATTTCCCTAGCAGGTTAGTTATTCAGTTTGTTCCCAGCCCATGAGTAGAAGTAATAGTCCCTGTGTTGTCTCGTACTGAGGGACAGTTCACATGGACATCTTAATCTGGTATGCTGTGTGCATTTAATTCTTATTTGTTAATTAACAGACTCTTCTGGGATTGAGACACTAGAACTGAATAACTGACTTGTGATGGCTCCAGGATGTCACTGTCTTAAAGAAGTTCTAATCAACTTTTAGGAGCCCTTGAAGAATTTGGTTTAGTTTAGAAAATTATTCGTCTCTGTGGGCCAATGTAGATGATGGTCAAAACTAAATCATTGCAGTAAAGGCCAGAATGATGGTCACCACCAAAGAGGGTCGGGATGTGGCAGGGGGGAAGGGGCATGAACTTTCTAGAATGCTGGCAATATCTATAGCTTGCTGTGGGTGGGAGTTACATGGGGACATACAAATGTAAGAATTTGTAAGGCTTTATTTGTTTCAGTGAAATTGAATGAATAGATTGCCACCTAGGAGTTTATATCATCATTCCCAAAGGGTTTGGGCTTCATTACAGGTCCTCAGTATAAACCTTTGGGGATTTTAAGACCATGTGGGGAATCACAGGATCATATTTGTGCTTGAGAAGCTCTCTCTGGTCCTTATTGGAGAGAGAATGGGAGGGGACAAGAGTGTGAGCCGTTTCTGGGAGGCTGATGCATGAATGGGCAGGCCTTGGATTAGAGTGGGGATGGGGAACTGATGGGGCCAGGGGATGTGTGGGGTGTAGAAGGGGCTGAGGATGACTCCCAGGCATCTCACAGGACCAGTTAGGGTGGATGGAAGAGCCACTGCCTGGAGATCAAGGGTTCAGCTGAAGACTTGTTAAGTTTCCAATGCCAGTGAGCCATCCTTAGAGATGATGAGCAGGTAATTAAGTCGATGAGTCTAGAGTCAGAAGATGGGTCTGTGCTGGAATTATAAATTTGGGAGGTGCTGGCATAGCATTTAAAGCAGTGGGAATTCATGAGCTCACTTTGAGAGAGAGTACAGAGTCAGGAGGAAAGGGATTCCGGGACTGTGTCCTGAGACACTGCCGCCTTTAGAGATCAGGTGGGGGAGGAGTTGGAAAGGGAGCTGAAAAGGAGTAAAGGGGGAACCAAGGACAGCAAAGAGATTGTGTTGTCACGCCTGCTAAGGGAGGAGTGTTTCCAGAAGCTGGGTGGTCCACAGAGCAGACGCTGTTGAAGACTCAAGTAGGTGGAAGACTAAGCCCTCGATTGGATTTACCACTGTGGAGGCCATTGGTCACCTCAGCAAGAATGGCTTATGTGGAGATCTGACGGTAGAAGCTACGTTGAGGTGAGGCAGAGATGTATTTTTTCTTTCTTATAGGTTATTTGTTGCTTTAATTGTGTATTCAAAACAGTAGTCCTTTATGGAGCATTTAGTTGTGTAACAACATTTAAATTGAAGTTTAATTGTATAGTGTAATGTACGGGGATTAATTGAGAACCAGTTTTTTTAGCTGTTTTAGTGAAAGAAATTGAATTTAGAAAATACTGTGGGAAATTATTTTCAAGTCTGCATATTTATTTACTCAGTAGGATTTTTAACGAGGTCATTTTATGTCCATTCCTGCCCCCATGCAGGAAGGAACCGCATGGTACTTGATTCATATCTCTTTAAAGGGCAAAGCATTGAGTGAATTTCTTGGGGGATGGAGAATTTCTCTATCTGACACTGAAGTTAAGTATCCCTTTAGGCTTAATGGCCAGCATCTTTTCTTAAATCTATTATAGGAACCCTGATAATGGAAAGAACCGGGCCAGAGTACTTGCCTCACATTATTTCAGAATCCAAGCAGTTTGGATTATAGTTTTGTTGCATTGTATACATAAGATAGAGAAAAAGGAAAGAAAAAAAGTAAAATGTGTCAAAATTTTGCTCAGGTCATCAGTGTAGAGAGTGTTTTGTGAATATGACCCATCTTATGGCTTTGTTCAATAGTATTTTATGTCCATTTAATGTTTGGTCAATGTGAAAAAGTACATAGTAGATGTGGGACTTTCCTATGTCCTGGAGGGTTTATATCCTGGTGATCGGCAATGCTGAGAATGAAGGCAGTGATTTGAGTGTTACCTAGGTAGAGCCCAGCAAGTAGAGGGTGCCCAAGTGATACTGAGTGTGGAGTAATGTTATCCTAGAGGCCAAGTTTATCCCTGACAATCTCCGTTCTCTCATTTTCTTTCTGAATCTTGGGCTCTTAAATAATCTTTATTAAATTTCTCATTCTTATTCACTTAGGAGGTTCTACTGAGAATTAGAAGGTTAAATCTGTAGTGGGGTTCTTTTGATACTGGTGTCAAGGAGGAGGGGTAACATTCTGCTTAAAAGGAAGGCTGCAGATGTTGGTGTGGATGTGGAGAGAAGGGAACACTTCTACACTGCTGGTAGGATTGCAGACTAATACAGCCTTTTGGAGAGAAGTAAGGAGAATCCTCAAAGATGTAAAAGTAGACCTTCCATTTGACCCTCTAATTCCATTACTAGGTATCTACCCAGAAGAACAAAAATCATTTTACCACAAAGACATTTGCTCTAGAATTTTTATTTTAGTTCAATTATTAACTGCCAAGTCCTGGAAGCAACTTAAGCATCCATCAACCGATGAGTGGATTGACAAACTGTGGTATATGTATATCATGGAATATTATTCAGCCATTAAAAATGATGGAGACTTTACATCTTTTGCATTTACTTGGATGGAGCTGAAATACATTCTTCTTAGTAAAATATTGCAAGAGTGGAAAAATAAATATCCAGTGTACTCCATTCTAATATGAAATCAATATATAAACAATTACATGCTCATAAGAACAATAAAACACTATTATAGTCCAGTTCAGGGGTAGAGGGAAGTGGTAGGGGGGAAGGGAGAGGACGTTTGGCAGAAGGAGGGATGGCACCTCATGTGCACACTGTGAAGGTATATAAGACCGCCCCTGGGTGAGGGGCTCTTCTACAAATGGAACTTTACCCTGGAAGTGAGAACAATGTAACCTAAAAATCGTACCCTCATATTAATTGGAAAAAATAAAAAAAATACTCAAAAAACATGATTAAGAAAGTCTTTTCTAA
>CAUYRH010132999.1:0-35216 GCA_963574655.1 Perodicticus potto
TCCTTCCCCAGAGCCTAGAGGGAGTGCGACCTCCATGGCACCTTCATTTCAGACTGCGGGGCTCCAGAACAGGGAGAGATCCCATTCCTATTGTTGTAAGACACCCAGTCTGGGGTACTTTGTTCTGGCAGCCCCAGGAAACTAGTAGACCTGGCCTCTTGATTGTTCCTCAGACAAGGTACACACACTCTTACCTGAAGGCTTCTGCCCTGCCATTCTCTCTGCCTGGAACGTTCTTCCCCCAGTGCTAGGGTGCCTCACTCCCTCACTTCCTTTAGGTCAGCTAAAATGTCACTTTCTTAGGAAGGCCACTTTGGGCCATCTCCTTCTAAATACTTCACCCCACGTACTCTCTCTGCATTACCCACTTCCCTTCCCGGCTTTATTTGTTTCCCATAGCATTTCTCACCTTCTAATAAACCATAAAATGGGCTGATTTGTTTACTGGCTGTCCTCTCTTCGCCATTGGAAATTAAGTTCCATGAAGGTGAGGGGTTTTTGACTATTTTATTCACAGTTGGCTCTACAACACTTAAGAGAGTGTCCAGCTCACAGTAGGCATTTGATCAATATTTAGTAAATAAAGGAATGATCTGAATGCTGTACGAACATTAAGAGAAATCATAACTCACGTTCTACGGTGCTTTATCCACAGCACAGTGCTTTTACCCATGTTATCACTTTTGATCCTCACAATAGCTCTGGGAGATGACATTATTATTTCATTTCCCAAAGGAAAAGGTTCAAAGAGACGAAATAATTTTCTCGAGGTCACAAAGAGGTAGAAGAAAGATTCAAACTCAGGCCTATCTGTCTTCAAATCCCACATTCCCTTCAACACACACACACACACACACACACACAAGGCCCACTGCTAGGAGGTTGCCAAGAACATGGTAACTGACTAATTATGAGCCAAGCAGAACTAATTATGAATCATTTAATATGTGTTTAATGCTCAATATTGTAAGATTGGCATCTGTATATACCTTCGTGTGTGTGTGTGTGAGAGAGAGAGAGTGTGTGTATAAAATTGACGTTGGGGGGGGCTTGTTTCTGTTGACTGTGATATTTGCCAAAGCCATTTATCCCTATGCTATAAGGATCTATAGTCCAGACACTTTCATTCAACAAACATTCATTCAGCAAGCATTTAATCACTTATTGTAGAACACACTGCCCCGTTTTGATCCCCTTGGCCCTCACCAAAGTTCACCTACAGTTTGGTAAACGGATCTGACTCTCCACTGGCTTCCTATCTCAGGCATTCATCTCTCCGCCTTCAGGCCTCTCTGGCTGTGGGCAGTGTGCTCAGCACACAGGACAGGCAGGCTGAAGGTTTAGAGAGGCAACACCCAAGGCACCACCCTTAACAAAGCGGGGGCACGGGAGGAATTAGTACATATGTACCCCAGCTTCGTGGCCCCTCAGTGGAGGGTATCTCCAGGGAATGCTTCTCACAGTCTTCTAGAAGGTTCCTAGCAGGATTGAACCTCGCTTGCCCACCTGCTCCTTAGCACACCATCGGCTTTCCTCCCTTCCCTGTCTCCCTTCTGTACCCCGTGCCTGGGCTTCTGGGATCTCTTCCCAAATAAACGACTTGCACCCACATCCTTGAGAGAATGTGGATTAGGACCCTTGCCATGTGCAATGCACTGTGCTCGTAGTGAGATTCACAGCAGGGCAAGCCATGGCGAGCTTCCCGGAGTCCCACAAGGATGGTCCCAACAGTCTAGGAATCTGGGAAGTCGGCTCCCTGTGAAAGGCAATACTACCTCTGGCAGCTCAGATCAGCTCTACAAACTCTGGTGATGTGCCAGAGGAGTGACATATCACTAAGTCGTTTCCTGAAAACACCTCCAGGGCCGTTGACAAGTCTAGCAGGAAAGTCAAGCCGGCCCTGCTATTGTGATCATCATGCCTCATTTCTGATCCTGAAAAGGGTGGATCTGTTCTTAATCCCATGAATATCTCCTGAGCATCCTGCCGGATGCTGGGCACAGAGCCATGAGTCGGGGAGACTCCACTTCAGGGACAACCTCTCACCTGGCCCAAAAGACCAAGGTCTAATGCCATTAAAGCCACCTGAAAGCACGTGACACTGGCTTCAGAAGGCACATCTACAAGATGTGTCCCCAAAGCATTTTTGAGTGGTGTATACCTGGCAGCGAGTAAAGACCTATTCTCTCTCCCTTAGAGAACGCCACTTGTGACAGGAGGCAGCTGTGGGATGCTGCTGGTTTTCAGTACAAGGTCTCATCACCTTACAATTATACACTTTTTCAAAAATTAGTGAAGGGCGGCGGCACCTGTGGCTCAGACGAGTAGGGCACTGGCCCTGTATATCGGAGGTGGTGGGTTCAAACTCGTCCTGGCCAAAAAAACTGCAAAAAAAAATAGTGCTGTGAGACCAAGCAGACAAAAAATAGCAAATCAATCTGTGTTCATCCAGAAGGCCCCAGAAAAAGCCAAACAGACAGTTCCTCAGAATGACACCCTCTACGAGGGAGTAAGGTTGCTCTGGACTGACTGACCAGAAAACCAAACTTGGCCAAGACCAGCTGTCGATCCACGGGCCTGACCACCCTCATTCCTCCTTTACACTTGCTTGAGCCTATGAAGTCCAATGGGACCCCGCCACCTGGCATGTGGGTGTTCTCCGACACCTTCCAGTCTGGGCAGGGCACCTTTAGTGCCAACCCCAAGATCAGTGCCACGGAGGGTTTGTTCTGGGCTTTCTTATGTAGCCTGCACTGAGCTAAATGCAGTTACCATCAGGTGAGGCCCAGTTCTCTCTTTCCTCCTCCTCAAGAGATCTTCTGTTCCTCCTATAGCCACATCCTTCAAAGAGTCTGCGGGATATGGGCAACATGACCTTCCAGGGCCTTCTGGCCTGAGATGATCGCAGGAAGAGGCCTGGAGGGGTAGGCTGGGACTCTCTGCTGTGCCCTTCCCATACGAATTGGCCCATATGACTTGTTTCTTGCAGATTCCTGAGTTTCTCTCCTTTTGTTTAATTCATCAGGAGCCAGTGGCTAGTGGAATATTTGAAAGAAGATCAAAGGAAAGGGGAAAGGGCTCCCCAGAAGGTGCATCAGGCCTCTCTGGGAGGGAAACATTTTCTAATCCAGGAAATAAAAATCCTGCATTTTAGGCAGTGATTAAAGATGGGATATTCTGTGTCTCCAAGGATTGGGGAAAAGGAAAGAGAGAAATGGCTTATTTTTTTCCAATGCCACCCAGTGCTGAAGGTGCAAGTCCTCCTCTTCCACTCAGCAGCAAGGCTGGAAAAGTGCAGCTTAGACAGGGCAGGACGCTGGGGCTCTCAGAGGGTGACACCACGTAGTGAGCTTACTCGGGTCACAGAAACACGTTATGTAGAAAACCTGGGTTGTGCAGGAGCTGAGCCCTTTTCCACCTCCTCTCCCAGGCTTTTCCAGGACGTGAAAGCAAAAGAACTCACTCACTCATTCATTCAACAAACACTCTGCGCCAGGCACTGGAAATACAGCGAGGAGGAAAACAGATGTAGCCTTCACTGTAAAGGTGTTTACAGTCTTCTGCGGCAGCCTCACCTTTAGCATGAATCCTAAATGAATGTACAAGCTACGAAGGTGCTGTGAGCATTTCTACCCAGGCAATGTGAGCTAGTCTGAGGGAATGAGGAAATTATTCCCTAAGGAAGTAATTTCTGAGTTGATATCTGAGGACTGTGTAGGAGTTAACTGGGTACAGGCATAAAGAACATTCTGGGTACATCTTGTGATCCTGATGTAGGGAATGTAGCCGGTGATCTCAACACAAAAGGAGAGCCATCAAGAAAGGAGGAGAGCCATCTAGATCCCATATCCCCCCTGATCAAGTTCATAGCATACCTCTCTCTCCATGCACCTGACTCTGATCAAGCTTCTAGATCTACCTACCCAATTTACAGGAAATACCGGTGACAGAGGAACACGTTATGACATTACAAGGGTAAAATCAGGCAAAAACAAACTGAGTAACTCTACAAGACAAACCATGTGGTTTCCTTCTACAAATAAATTACAAGAGGAGAGAGAGAGAAAGAGAGATCTTAGAGATAACCATTTGTTATGTTTGGCTCTTTTTCGAATCCCAATTCAAAACAAAAAATTAGGACATTTATGAAGCCATCAGACATCTCAACGCTTACTGGATGTTTGATACTACTAAAATATTGCTAATTATTTTAGATATAATGTTATTTCAGTTATCTTTTTTAGAAGTTTCTATCTTTTGGCGATAGATACCAAAATACAGTAGAACCTCTGTAAGTTGACCACTCAAGGGACTGTAACAAACTGGACAACATATGGATGTGGTCAACATAAGGAACTGGGCATCCTGTCCTGATATGTATATTAGTCATACCTACAGTCTATGAAAATTAGGTTAACTTAAGGAGGTGGTCAATGTAGGGAGGTGGTCAGCTATGGAGGGTCTACTGTATTTAGGGTTAAAATGATGTCAAACTGCGGTTTGCTTCAAAATCTTATGGCTGGGGAAGAAAGGGGTGGATAAGGGTATAGATAAAGCAGACTGATCATGAGTTGGTCATTGTTACCACTGGGTGCGGGTACGGAGAGATTCATCATGCTATTCCTTTCTACTTTGAAATTTCCATAAGTAAAAGTTGTTTTAAAGACATCCTGAGCAAAGCTTCCAGCATAGGCTCTGTGGGCAAGAAGAGCCTGCATATTCCAGATTCCAGAGGTGTGACTCGGCCTAGGAGGTGAGGACAGAGTGACGATGTGGGGCTGGAGGAGGAGGCAACCGGATAGAGTAGGTCCTTGGGGCCTAAAACTCACCCTCTTACACCTTATAAGAGGCTCCTTTGACTTTCTGGGTGAATACAGCCTGGGGAGCCAATTCCCCTTTAGCAAACCAGAGAAGGAGGGTGAGAGTAGGTGAATGGGCACATCGGAGAGAAATAATTCTTGAATAGTTGATGAAGGGGAACACCTTGGAGGTAGCCCAGTCCCTCTGGGTCATTTCAAAGTTGGGAGGCAACCCATAAAGCCCAGTAAAACACATGTAGTACACAGTCTTCAACAAGGAACGCAAAGACCTGGAAACACTATGTATGCATATCCCAGGGCTGCCATGACAAATTACCACAAACTACATATCTTAAGACAACAGAAATTTATTCTCTCACTGTTCTGAGGCTAGAAGTTTTAAATCAAGGTGTTAGCAGGGTAGGCTTCCTCCAGAGGCTCTAAGGAAGAATCCTTTCTCACCCCTTTCAGCTTCTGGTGCAAATCTTACCTGCAATCCTTGGTATTCCTTGGCCTGTAGACATATCACTCCCATCTGTGCCTTTGTCTTCACACAGCCTTCTTCCCTCTGTGTGTCTGTAAATTTCTCCCTCCTCATAAAGACACCCGTCATCAGCTTTAGGGCCCAGTATGACCTCATCTTAACTTGATTACATCTGCATAGTCTCTTTCCAAATATAGTCACATTCACAGATACTGGAGACTGGGACTTCAACATAAGTGTTAAGGGATGCAATTCAACCCGCAGTTCACTGCTCCTCAAATGGACTTTGGAGCTCGATATCAGTGGATCCAACTGGATCCTCCACTGACCACCCTTCCCAAAGTCTCAAGGAACCTAGGGTCCTAGAATCTCAGGCTAGACCATCCCTAAAGGACATTCGATCAGATCTCAACCCTTTGGTGAATCCCAAGTTCCACTTAGAATCTAAAGAAAGCCAGAGGCTATCTTCTTGACAAAATGCTCACTTGCAGCTACTTGTAAATGCTTGGGTAGAATTTAGAGAAGTTCAAGGACCTCTAAAGCTTTAGGCCATGGAACGCAGGCTAAGAAGGCCTGACTTTCATCTTCCAGACCAACATTCCTACCATAGTTAGGCACCTAGTGCCTGGGATTCATGCACCATGGACATGCTATCCGAGGGAAGGGCAGTCATGTTCTACACCGAAGCTGTGGAGTGGTTCATTCTCTCTCAACCTCTCTCTCTCCATCCTCCTCCCTCCCTCCCTTGTTACCTCAGGCAAATAGCCCCAGCCTCACTGAGAAAAAAGGTCTGTGTCATGTCCTAGTTCATGGAGCCCAGATAGCTGCAGGGGTCAAGTGTTATGGGCACATAATACCATCTCCAGGAGAAGTGCTTGCGTCTTTCCTGCTAGGCTTTCAGTCATCCCCCACCCCCACTCCACATACACCTCAACCCTCTTCTCTAGGTATCTGGCTGGGGGCTCCCAGCAAGGGATCAGTTGTCTCCAGAGAAATCTGCTCACAGAAAATAGTGTCTCCTCCCTTCAACCTTTTATATCCTCTTCTGGATTTAAAGTCCTTTAACTGGTTCTTTGATATTACCTTTGAAAAATCTGCATTTTGGTCTCTGTTGGAATTTCTTAGCTGTTATCTTCGGTACCCCAGGTGAAACGTGCATTTTCAGGTCCTGGCCTGGAGGGTGAGCTCTAGAGACAGCTGGGCACTATCTGTTCCCCTCCTCCCATCCTCACATTGGGCTCTACAGAGAAACGGCTATGCCCTCTTCCTCATCCAGGGCCCACTTCTGACCACTGATGTCCTGTGTGGCAGAGTTAAATATGTCAGGAGACCAGCCAGAAACCTCTCCCCAAGCCTCAATCCAAGTTCAAGGTATCTGGTCTGGATCCAACATTAAAAACTGAATGGTGGCTCCCCCGCAAAGATGCATCCACCCAGAGGCTGTGACCATGATCTTGTTTGTTAAAAGGGTCTTTGCAGACTTTCAAAGTGAAGGACCTGGAGATGGGATCTTCCTGAATTAGGGTAAGCTTTAAATCCGATGACAAGTGTCCATATAAGAAGAAAGAAGGGGGCGGCGCCTGTGGCTCAGTGAGTAGGGCGCCCCAGCCGTATATACCGAGGGTGGCAGGTTCCAACCCAGCCCGGGCCAAATTGCAACAAAAAAATAGCCAGGCGTTGTGGCAGGTGCCTGTAGTCCCAGCTACTCGGGAGGCTGAGGCAGGAGAACTGCCTAAGCCCAAGAGCTGGAGGTTGCTGTGAGCTGTGATGCCACGGCACTCTACCGAGGGCAACGAAGTGAGACTGTTTCTAAAAAAAAATAAATAAATAAACTAAAATTAAAAAAAGAAGAAGGAAGAAGCGGAGAAGGCATATGAGAAGGGGGTGAGAAGGCAGAGGTGGAAATTGGAGTGACACAGTTCCAAGACAGGGAGTGCCAAGGATCCCTGACCGCCACCGGAAGCTAGAAAAGAAGATTTTTCAGAGTCTCCTGGAGGAACCCACCCTGCCTATACCTGGATCTCAGACTCCCAGCCTCCAGAACTGTGAGAGAATCAATTTCCGTTGTTTTCAGCCACTCTATTTGTGGTAATTTGTTACAGGAGCCCTGGAAAATGAATAAAAGGCCAATCACAGCTGTCTAGCTTCACACTAGCTCCCATTTCCCCCTTTCCCTCCTTCCTGCAGGGCTGCCCCTATACCCAAGGGTTGTGTCACTCTACCAAGTGGCCAGAGTTCCAGTGTCCATTCAAGCAACCAGCAGAGATTCACTGAGGCCTTGCTGTGTGCTGGGCATGGTGCCAGGCACTGGGACATAATGGTGAACAGGAAAGATTGCCCTATGGCAGGTCTCGACTGACTGGCCTCCTCCTTCAGGCTCCAGGAGGGAGCAGACTGAGCTTGGCAACCTGATCTTCCCTACCAGCAGAATGCCATTAGCTGATGGTCACCATCTGCGCATCAGCTGCCCAGACATGGAGAGGCACCTCCCTGCCTCGTACATGGTTAGCCTCAACATTTTGACCCCTTAGAAATAAAGGGTGATGCGTTCTTGAGCCCTAAGGAAAAGAAATCAGGATCCAGAAAATGCTTGTGACTCCCAAAAGTCTGTTATGAAAGTCTGTCCCTCTGGTCCTGTCAGGGGTTGAATTGTGTCCTCTCCAAATTCATATGTTGAAGTCCTGACCCCTGGGACTCAGAACGTGACCTTATTTGGAGACAGGTTGCTGAAGATGATCAAGTCAAGATGAATGGGCCCTAATCCAATATGACCGGTGGCCTTTTAAGAATGGGAAATGTGGACACAGAGACAGACACACAGTAGGGAAGATCATGGGTGGACACTGGGAGAACAGCCACGTATAAGCCTGGGGGAGAGAGGAAGAGCAGATCCTTCCCTCACAGCCTTCAGGAGCCAACTCTAATGCCTTGATTTTGGACTTCTGGCCTCCAGAACTGTGAGACACCATATTTAAGCCCCCCCACTCTCTGGTACTTTGTTAGGTCAGCCCCAGAAGACTAACATGGGGTGAATACTGGGTGTGACAGTTCTATGAGGCAATAAGACTAAGGAGGCAACTGGCCCAAGGCAACCATCAAAAGGCACAGCGGTTAGGGCAGAAGACAGGGACCCCTAACATGAGCTCTCCTGAGCACCAGGAATTTTGTGACCCTTCTTAATAGCGTTCCCATGAATAAGCCACAACTTTAGATTCAGGCACACCTACTTTCAAGTCTGGACACTTAGTTTTAAAAGTGGACTTTCCAGCTGGGGAACTCAGCCTAGATTCTAGGCCGAGTCTCCTCAGCTGAAAGGAGCTACATAGGGTTGATGGGATGAAATGTAATTAACAGGAGGTCTGATACATAGGAGGCCCTCTCTGTGGGCTCGCTTATGTCAGTTTCCCCCAGAAACAGACCCCGACATAGGGAGTAAGGATCAAGTGTGAGTGATTTATTTGGGAAGGCATCCTAGGAATCCTCAGCATGGGAGCATTGAAATGATACAAGACACAGGACAAGAAAGAAGGCAAAAGGGGGTACATGATTAAGACAGCTATCACAGCAGTGACAGGCACTTAATCCCAGGGGGGACAGAGAAATGGCATGAAACAGGTGCCTCAGAGTTATTCCTACCTGACGGATGAGAGATCTGGGGTATTTACCCACCAAGTCTCATCAGGCATTGGTTGAGGGCTCCTCTTGGGGCAGTGTTAATCCTTGACGGCATCAGTTTCTTATAGCTGCTATAACAAATTACCACACAATTTGTGGCTTAAAGCAACACACATTTATTATCTCCTGGAGGTCAGAAATCTGAAATGGGTCAGCAGGGCTGTATTGTTTCTAGAGATTCTAGAGAAGACTCTTTTCCTTTGCCTTTTCCACCTTTCATAGGCCACTGGCATTCTTTGGCGCATGGCCTCCCGTCTCTCTGATCTATGCCAATGTTGTCACAGGCCTTCCACCTCTGCTTCTGTCGTCACGTCATATCATGTCCTCTGACTCTGCCCCTCCTGCCTCCCTCTTATGAAGACCCACCCAGATAATTTAGGATACTCTCCCCATCTCAAGATCCTTAATTTAGTCATGCTGGCAAGTCCCTTTTGCTGTTAAATATCACAAACTCCAATTTCAGGGACTAGGATATGGGCATCTTTGGGGCTGACATTCAACCCAGCACAGAGGGCCTCTCTGGTCTGCCCCCAGACAGCCAGAGCTGCCTTCTGGAGCAGGGGAAACACTCAGGCATATACCTGCAGCGACTCTGAAAGGTCTAACAGGGTGGAGGAACATGGGCTGGGCACTGACACTAAGAAATGTTTACCGTTAGACAGGCAGGAAAAGTCAGTGAGTTGGGCAGAGGCAGTGGGTCGCCATGGAGGTCTTGATGCTCACACAAAGCATGTTGAAAGGAATACAGTTACTAGAACAATCAAAAGAGCCACACTGACACATAACTGTGTGGGATCATCACAACACAGTAGACCCTCCATAGTTGACCACCTTCCTGCATTGCCCACCACCTTAAGTTGATCTAATTTTCACAGACCAGACATTCGCCACATGTACACATTAGTACAGCAGGCCTAGTTCCTTATGGTGAGCACCTCCAGACGTTGACCAATTTGTTACAGTCCTCTGGGTGGTCAACTTACAGAGGTTTCATGAGTGAGAGGCCATGTACAATTTTTCCCATATTACAGCCCAGGAAACTGAGGCCCAACTACTTGCTCCAAACTGCACAGTGGAGGAGCAAATACCTGCTCCTGGATCTCCTGACTCATCACCCAGCGCTGCTCCCGCTTTCCCTCTCTTAGTGACAGCACGGCCTGGAACGGTCTGGGATGAGCCTGGCCTGTGACCACACCTGAGAAGATGCCAGCCCCTCAGATAATTCATCTTCTACCTCTGAGCTTTTGAGTGCCTGGCTGAACTTCTGGAATTGAGAGAGGCCCAGCAGGACTGTTGATGAATTTGACTGCTTTACCAAAAGCTTAAAAATGTAGCTGCTACGGTTAAGCATTGTTTATAATCTATCTCTGGTAATTTGCCTCCTACGCTTGAACATGCAAGCTCAGTTGCCAAATCCTGGTGATGATACCTCCCCAATCACTCTCTCCCCCATCTGTCATCTCTTCTTCCTTCCTAGTCTTCCAGCTCAGAGCTCCATCACCTCCCCCAGGACCATAGCAAAAGCGTCTTTCTGGTGTCCCTGTCTCCTGAATGGCCCTACTCCAATCCATCAGACAGCCTGCCTCCTAATGAACTCCAGCTAAGAGCAGCATGGGAGAAACTGTCGGCGTCCCAACCGTATTCCTCCAGACCGTCCCAGTTTGGTATGCTCCAGCTGACTTCCATTTGCCAGTATCTGTATCTCTGTTCCAAAGGGGTTTTTTCTTCCAGAACCACAAGTTGGAAGGAACAAGGAATTAGTACCCCCACAAAACAGCCCTCAAGCAATGACGGAAGGGAACTTGGTAGATAAATACCCTAGCTCTCTGCCCCTCCACTGAGACAACTCTGAGCTCTGTGCCCCACTTGTCATCCAGGGTTCCTGGGGTATTGAGCTCCAGTCGCCCCCAGTCGTAGCTGGATTGATAACGCCCTTTCTTTCTGTCTTCTTTTCCCTGTGTCACTCCTCTCCTCCCCTGCTGTTTCCTACAACCACCTTCCAAATAACTCATCCTGAATCCTTCTTCCAGGATCTGCTTCTGGGGAACCCAAGCTCAGACAATCAGGTTATTCATCTACACAACTTACAGAGAACATCTCTCCATGCCTTCCTTAGCCTGCTCTCCAGGGCTCTCGGCGGCTGGCCCCTGCCTGTCATTCCACTTGAACTCTGTTTCTCCACCATGCATATGATGCAGAAGCCAACGAGCACTGCAGGCTTATATTCCCTTGTTCACATCCCTGTGCCTTTGGTAAGCTGCCTCTCTTACCCAGAGCTTTGCCTTGCTTTTCTTATCGTGTTCCTCCCTCACCCCATTTTATAAAAATCAGTTCAGAGGTATAGTTGAAACAAGACAGGAAGAACGTTGATCATAGTAGAAGCTGGGCATGGGGCCATGGGGGGTTGTTATACTATTCTGTTTAATTTGTGTAAGTCTGACACTTTCTATAATCAAAAGCTAAAAATCAAGATCAGCTCCTGTGTGTGACAGACATTGTTGATGTCCTGCCCATATGTCCTCATTACTCCAGCACCCAGGCACGTTCTGTGTGAGGGCATTCTGTAATGCCAGGGCATGCTTTTGTGAAGGGCCACTGGGCATTGCTGGGGATCTAACACCCCCGATGGCAGCTCTCTGCCATGTGTGCGCGGAGCAGGTGAGTACACACCCTGGCTTGCTCGCCCTCGGGTGTGAGGACTCCAAGGTGTTCCATACCCTGTCCCGGCAGTGCCCAGCAGGACTGAGCCCAGCTGCTTTTTGGCATATGCTGTGTTGGCTACCCCACTTCCATACTGGTGTTGCCTGGGATCTTCTCTCAAAAAAATGCACTTATACACAAATCCCAGTCATGGGGTCTCCTTGAGGGATAACCAATATAGGACAACATGTCACCACGACCATGAAAGCATTGCTTCTTCCCCTACTTAGAAGTGAAGTCTTCCTCCCCAGAGCCACTAGAGCATGTTTGGAAAGATGGAGCCCGATCAACAGAGCAGAGCTGTAAGGCGTGGAGGCCAGGGTTAACCAAAAATAAATGTGTTATTGATTCTGGATGGACCAAGCCTCAGAGGCCTTCATTGCACACTGTTCTCTCTTAAGAGAGTCTTTCTGCAGAAATCATCATGCTGGCACCACCTGTGGATTGGCCAAGGGCAAGTACCTGCCTCAAGAAGCTT
This sequence comes from Perodicticus potto, assembly GCA_963574655.1. Taxonomy (NCBI): domain Eukaryota; kingdom Metazoa; phylum Chordata; class Mammalia; order Primates; family Lorisidae; genus Perodicticus; species Perodicticus potto. The sequence continues at coordinate 12,137 of CAUYRH010132999.1, forward strand.
CATCTTCACAGGGACTGGAGTGGGGAGACTGAACAAGGGTGAGGAGTGGGAGGGGAATCCAAGAACTACAAGATGGCACTGGAGGTGGCAGGTGCCAAGGAGACCAGTGCCAAGCTTCCACACAGGCCTTGGGGATGGCAGAGCCTCTGTTGAGGGCACTGCTTAGACCCTGAGGCCAGGACCTTAAGCTTCATGGCCCTGGTGCCTCTATGAGAGTCTTGGGGAGCATGGTTGGCTCTGAGAGAGTGGACAGCATGAATAGGAACTCTTGACAATGAGCTGCTCAGCGGCCATTGCCATAGCCCTTCCCCCACTTTCTAGTCTACAGTAGTCCCAAGAACTCATAAGTTTCTAGAGAAGGAAACAAATCTCCCAGAAATGACTGACCATGGCAACCAGCACCTCTGAGCTGGCACAACCAAGTAATATGGAATTTCTGGCCTTTAAGTGTTATGAACTAGACACTTGTATGAATTTATCACTTGATGTCGTTAGTGGGGTTGACGTCCAAGGATAGGTTGGAAAACGCCATGCCACTTGTGTTGTTTCATCCTAGAAGATATGCCTTAGTGGCCCTTAGCCTTCATGTAGGGAATCCTGCTACCCTGTGAAGCTTCCATGCTGGAGATACCACATAGAAAGACTGCACACACATGCAGAGGGGGCTGTGCCGAGGGAATTGGGGAGATGTTAGTCAAAGGACACAAAGTTTCAGTTAGACACATGGACTACGTTCAAGAGGATCAGTTGTACATCATGGTGACTATAGCTAATAGTAATATACTGTGCATCTGGAAACCGCTAAGAAAGTAGATTTTAAGTATTCCCACTACAAAAAAAAATGGCAAGGCAATACATATGTAAAATAGATTAATTTAGCCATTTCACAATGTATGCATATATCAGAACATCACATTGTACACCATATATATACAATTTTTACTTGCTAATTAAAATAAATAAGTTTTTCATAAGCGAACACAAAAAGAAATAGAGATGCCTGAGGAGTCCCAGTTGTTCTAGTTCCACTTGTCTGAGCCATCAGCCAGCATCAACCACCAGATCTGGGAGTGAGCAGGCCTTCACATAACCCTGTCCCCTAGCCTCTGTGCCAATCCAGTTGACACTGAATGGACAAAACAGAGAAGAACTGTCCCTGCTGAGCCCTGCCCAAATTGTAAATTTATGAGCTAAGTAAATGTGGTTATTTTAAGCCAGTAAGTTTTACAGTGGATTATAACACAGCAATAAGTAACTAGAACACCCATCCCTGTCCCTGAAAATTGTATGGTTGTTGAATAATTCTCAAAACTCTTTGCAACTGTGGCAGAGACAGCGCTTTGTGTTGCTCAATCCCTATTTTACTTACCCACTGGGTACACAGGAACACTGCATTTTCCAGCAACCTTTGCAGTTGGGTGGGGCCAATAACTGGGTTCCAGACAGTAAAATGTGGCCAGATTGAGACCTGGTCTCTAAAACTTTCTACACAGTCTTATATGTTCTCTCTCACCCCTCCTCAATCCACTGGATGGAAAGGACCAGTGGAAAATTCCAAGGCTCCAGAAGATGGGAACACAAAAAGAAAGGAGGAGCCTGGGCTCCTGAATCACCTCATGCAAATTTGAGGGTTATTTGTCACAGCATGTAGCCTTGCTAGAGTAATACACCCTTACTTTTACTCCAAAAGAACTATTTAAGGGGGAGCAGAGCGGACACTGTTGACCTTTCACCTTGCATCTTCTGCCTGCGCTCATAATTATTAATCTTCTTCTCTTGGCTTCTTTACTAAACTATAAAATCCCTTAAGGCAAATTACCTGCCTAAGTAAGTATATCCTCCACAGACTTATCTTGGCTCCCCGCATATTGTATATCCTCAATCACCATTTATTGGGTGAACGCCATGATACTTGCTAACATTTATTGAGCAAATACTATTATGCCATATATTTCAATGTATTTACTCCACAAAATAACGCCACAAGGTAGTTACTACTATTACTGCCAAATCTAAGAAATTGATGAGGATCAGAAAGGTTAAGTGACTTTCCCAAGGCCACAAACCAATGCTGCCTGGCTCCAAAGCTTGTCACCATTACCTCTGCCTGATCACAGGGCGGGTGTTCAGTTACTACACACCTTTTCCAGTTTTCAGGATCTGTGAAGATAAAAGTCAAGTCCAATGCAAGTCTTTTTTTTTTTTTTTTTTTTTTTTGCGGTTTTTGGCCAGGACTGGATTTGAACCCGCCACCTCCAGCATATGGGGCCGGGGCGCCCCACTCCTTTGAGCCACAGGCGCCACTCAAATGCAAGTTGAGCTCTAATGCAGGCGCCACTCTAATGCAAGTCTTAACTGCACACTTTCTTCAAAGAGGGCTTCGCCCTCACCAGAGCAGCAGAACACCAGGCCAGATGGCCTTGCCTTCACAGGGACCATGCTTGGTATCCAGGCTCTCCTGATACCTCCAGCCGGGCAGCAGCTCCAACAGGCAGCCTTTCTAGAACACCTCGTGTGGCCAGGCAGCTCCTGCCACCCCAAGCCGCCTTATGGCCGACAGAGAAAGCCCACGAGCCACAGGGGTGCTGTCCCTGGGGACTCATCCATCACCACTCACACCCTTCCCGGGTCTGCTCTGCCTTCTGCTGTGGTGATAATGTGAACACATAAAGAGATAAAGAGAGCTCGAGATCGTGCACGTGTGTGTATACGTATGTGTGCGTGCACGCGCGCATGCAAGGATTTGCCTGGAAACACCAACTCCTCACAAAGATGTTCTCAGCCCTCATTTGTACACACAGTCTTCAAACATCAAAGTGTTTGTTAAGCGTAAATATTTTTATTCGCTCCCCCCCTTCTCCTCCCTCTCCTCTTCCATCCAGGCTCCGAGCTCAGCGGATGCCAGGAGACCCCTCTGACTCAGAGCCAGCAGGGATGGTTTTTGGAAAAGGGCACTTCCAGGTCCCAGCGGGCAGCCAGCAGCTGAGCCTGACAGCCGCCTGTGACTGGCTCCCAGCAGCAGGCTCCTAGCTTGGCGCCTGTTTCCATAGGAACGAGCAGGCCTGGGATTGGCGGCCTTGGGAGCGTTACCCACGCCGGCTGCTTTTCAAGTGGTCCCTGGGTGTACCACCCCTCCCCTCCTTGCCTATGCCTAGGCCTGCCCTGGAAAAGAGCCTGAGCACAGGGGATCTGGGGGGCTGCCCCAATACTCTGGGTTCTGGGGCACCGAGACTCTGAGCCAGTGCCTTGCTTGGGGACGTTGTCACCCTCTAGTTCTCCACCTTCCTTCGCTGGGGACTCAGCACTGTGCCCAGTTTAGCTTTCCCACAGCATCCACCAGCCTGGCAGAGGACATGGAACCGATCAAGAGAGCCTGTCTGGGGTCATTCTCAGAGGAGGCGCCAAGCCACATGGGGCAGCCACTCATTCTCATCCAGTGAAACCCTATTATTAAGCACCTCTCTGCTCCACAGTTTCCTGTGCCCTGCAGGTCAAATTGTGCTCAGCCTCTTCATTTCCCTGCCACCCCTGTGCTGTGTGTCTCTCATTATTAAACAGAAGGCTGCAAACAGAGTGGCTTTCTGGGTCTCCAAAGGCAGCACGATTACGGCCGCCCCGGAGATCGCTGAGGACACGCATGGATGGCTGCCTTGTGCCCAAGCTGATTCCTGCTGCCGGCGGCTCTCCTCTCCTCCTTTGAGGGGGCACCTCAGGGGAGACATTCCCAGACACCATTCTCAGTTCAGGCTGTCTCCTGGCTTGAACCCTAGTTCTGGACATCGTCAGGCTTTTCCTCAGCCTCCTTACGGCTCCCTGTAGATGGGGCTTGCTTGGAGTTCTGCAAAGTTCAAAGGCCGTTCTGGGAGAAGCCGGGGTTTTGCTGATGGGGCCAAGGAGTCTGAGGACTCCTGCTCAGAGCTGGAGGTTGAAATGCCAGCCCATCAGCAAGAACTAAACGACTCTTAAGGCGGGAGGACACTCAGAACTATTGATCAAGGATGCACAGACTACATCTATAATTAGACCCGGAAAGCTGCTTGCACATCAGAAAGAGAGAGAGAAAGACATGACTGTGGCTTTGTGAAGCCAGATATGCTCCAGGATTTCAAAAAACAAACAAACAAAAACCCCACTGCTGAAAATGCCCTGTGCCGTTAATTCCTCTCCCTAAATGGTCCCTTGTGAGCCACACTCTTCAACCCTGCAAGGAACAGCCAGATGTTATAAAGACCCTGCTCCAAAGACAGCAACAGCTGACGTTTTGGATTGATCACAGCTAGACCTCCCAGCTCCACAGTGGTGGCCACCTCCCAGACCAGGGCAGCCCGGCAGCTGGTGCCCTGGAAACCCATCAAGCAAAGTTACCGTTGAGAAGTTTTGTTTGCCTTTTGCATTATTGAAAGTATCAGGAAAAGGCCTGGTTCCTGGGCATTTTGTGGTATACGTTCATTCTTTTCTATAATGAATCTGATTTGGGAACTGCAGCTAAAATTTGGAGGGGGAGAGTCCATTAGAAAGAAATACTGTTTGTTGGGGCCGTGGAATGCTTGTGGCAAATTGCCCTTCCTAAGTGCTGTTTTTTGAAAACTCATTCCTGCGGTAGGAAAATAAAGCAGATTTCAAACACTTAAGAGATCATTTTCAGAATGGTCTAGATGCGCGCTGGTGTGCTGGTACATTTGCCTCTCATTGTTTTTTAATCACTATTTTGTCAAGTTTAATTGCTGCCACGCTAACAACCCAAACGGGAGCGAAACAAAATAGGGGATATCTATCATTGGTGAGAGCATTTTGATGGAATCTATATCCATTTGCATCTTCTCCACCAAATTAGGAAACAGGAAAATAGAAAAGGCTTTCTCCATTGCTGGTATAAGAATCATTTTCATTGGCCTGGGTGGGGAAATTCCCAGAGTACCAGGCAAACAGAGCAGCCTCCTACACATCACCTCATCCTCCTAGAAACTAGGATCTGAGGTTTTCTTGCCTGGACTTTCTCCTTGCAGGGATATTAGGAATTTTCATAAGCTCTACTAAATGGTGAGAGCCTTGAAGGCAGAGAGAGACCTTGCCTTAATTACGCACAGGGTGCCAGAGCCTGCTCCCAGTTTTCCTTTTAGGTCTTGTGACAGATGTAGAGAGGCATCACTCAGAGCCCCACCAGGCAAGGATTCACTGCCAGCCATTTGGAGTGTGGTTAGCTGACAGCCTCCAGCTGTTGACTTCAGCAAGGTCAGTCTCAGCCACTCAGGGTGGCCCCTGGCCAGTGGTTGAGCAAGACGGTAGTACTTGGGGCCAGCCATTTCTGCCCACAGCAGGCCTCCTCTGATGGGCACCTTTTACTCAGAGGTCCCACTGGGCCGGTGGAGACTTTTCAGATCTGCATTTCCTCCCGATGACTGCCCCCACCCCATCCTGGCCAGACCTGTCTCCTTTCACCGGAGCTACTTCTGTGCTATTTTGTGCCCAATTTCATATGGTCCTTCCTGGAAACCACTGAAGGACTAAATTATTGCTCACAATCACTGACTCCAACCCCGCATCTGCCTCCTGAAGTACTCAACCTGAGACTAATCTTTAGCCCGCAAGATGACTTTTTAGAACTCAACTTCTGGCTGCCTTCAGTGACTATTTAATGAAAATATGTTGGGTGCTTTGTCGAGTACCAGGAACACACAGGGGATTTAGCGACCATGGGGAAATGCCAAGCCAGCTGTTCAGAACTAGTGAGGGTAAAACCCAGTGTGCCTTCTGAAGAAAGCTGATTCAAAGGTGGATTCAGAAACAGATAGAGCTGACCTCACATCTGGCAACTCGGTGAAGAAATACAAAGAACCCATGCTGCTCGGGCTTCTCCTGAGGGTCCTGGTGCAAAAGTAAAAGCTCAGCTCTGGGAGCAGGAATTCAGAATTAGGGTCTGTGTCCCATCCAGGCTGGGGTTTGTTGTCACTTGAAGGTTTACCAAGCCCTTGACTCCCAGGCCAAGACATCCCTGTCTTGCTTGTCACTCCAGGATCTGGAACTGTGCATGGCATGTGATTGTTGCTCAATGAATATGTGATGCACGAATGAATGATTGAGCTTCATATATATAGTTTCATTACTAGTATCACCCAATGCTCCCCATTGCCTTGCAGATTAAGTGAAAACCCCTTCACATGGTAGACAAGAACTGTCACAATCTGCTTTCCGTGCACCCTTCCTCCAGCCAGAATTCGCTAAATTTGCAAAGCCCCTCGGCACCACTCTGGCTCATTTAGCAGTGGCTGCCTCCACCACTTTTGGGGCAGGCCAACACCTACTCGTGCTGAGACTTCCCTATGCCTTCACCTTCTGTCCCCTGCCCTGCTACCAAGAGCAGTGTGGGACCTTTAAATCCCAGGTCCCCAGGCAAAAGAGCATTCTTTCCTAGGTCACCACCCAGGAAGGTCTTGGCTAAGACCCCTCATTGGCACTATCTTTTGTGCCATGCAATAATACTTCACACTTTAACACAGAACTCACTGTGTTCTAGGCACTGTTCTGAACACTTTCCATATGTTAACTAATTGATGCCCCAAAATTTCCATGAGATAGGTGTTATTCTAACCTTCACTTTATAGACAGAGCACAAGAGGGGTTAAGTAACTTGCCCAAGGTCACACAGCTAGTAAATGCTGTGCCCAGGTGGTCTGACTCCAAAGTTTATGCTACTTTCTGGTATATTGTTTTCCTGCCTGTGTCACTGATGCCTGCATTAAAGCCTGATTAATGGGACTCTGCCCAAGGAGGGACAGTTAGGATGAAGCCAGTATTGGCAACGGTGGCCTCTGGCAAGCCAAACCTTTGCTACCTTCACTCCACTGGCCCTCATGCTCTTCCTTTATACCTGACACTTATATACCAAGACACCTAAGCCACCCAGCAGATACGATCTGTCTTACCTACAAGATCCTACCGCCTACACCAAAGACGAAAGCTATGGAAAGAGTGTGTAGTAGACAGGATGGGCTGCTCAGGGACACAAGCCTTCACATTCCCAGTCTGATGGCTTTGTGCTTCCTCTCTGACAATGGGCACTGCTGTGAGTGTGAACTTTGGAGAGTACCTGCTAGGTGTCAGGTCCAAGATCAAGTACGTCTCAGCCTCATGACATCCCTATGAGGTAGACACTGTTAGCATCCTCTTCATCCTCCCAGTGTGCATTTGCTAAGTGGCAGGGCTGGGGGTTGAGCACAGGTAGGTGTGACTCCAGGGCACAAGTACCTAATTACTGTGGTCAGTCAGCGCGAGTGCCAAATGGCCTCTCCACTACCAGGAGTCAGGCCGAGGCCCACCCCTCCTCCTTCATCCTACTCCTGTGTCCCTTCATGCCTTCCCCACCCCCCTTTCCCTTCAGCCAGCTTGTCTTGTGGCTCTCCCAGCCACCAGCAGCCGCAGTCTTGCCACCCCATTTGGGTGTTCTCTGCTGACTTTGAGATCCTAAAGTACAGCCTCCTTTCCCCTAACCGACAGCTGGCTGGCTATGCTGCTCCAAGGCTGAACATTGCTGTGACATCCTGGCAGGCAGACACATGCTGGCCTGTTCCTTGGGAAGTCCTAGCCTTTGCTGCCAGCCAAAAGAAGTAACATCTATTGGCTATTTGCACGGGGTTGGAGCACGCTCCTCCCAAGGCTTCCCAGTGAGTTCTTTTGCAGATTTCATTCATTCTTCCAGAAGCAGGTGATGAAGCCAGATACCATGGGAACCTGCTCAAATGTGCTGGTTGAACTCAGCATCAAGTTGATAGAGACCAACACCCATAAAACAACAAGAAGGCAACATAAAGGTGGGTAAGGCAACTGCTTCAAGAATGGGGAGACCCCTGCAGCAGCCTCTGTGGGTGCCACAACCAAATCCCACTGGAATCCCAGAGTTCCCCTATAGCCGTGGTGGACAGTTCATATGCTACCAGCTTCCCACCTCAGCTGTCTGCCTGTCTCTGCTCCTCTATCTCGGAGCTCCCTCCATAATCAGGGACTGTGTAGGTGACATATTTGTGGGGCACAGTACAAAATGAAAATTCAAGTCCCCTTGTTCAAAACTCAGTGCTCAAGCTTCTCCCTCTCTTCCAGGAGCCCCTCTCTTACCCTGTCATGATGATTTTGATTTGCTTTTCAATGCCCTGCTCCCTCTTGCAGAGAGTTATTTGCAAGACAAGTGCAGAACTCGCCCTCTCTGTACCTTCTGCAGGGCTTCCGCTAGTGGGTGGTGGAGCAGGCTGCTGAGAACCATCTTGGGGAGAGTGGGAGTCTCCACGCCCTCAGAGAATGCTCCATTGTCCCACTGGACTTCACTTCCAAGACACAATTTCACTGAGCCTTTTTCAAAAATAAAATCATTAATACAGGGCATGAAGCACAGGAATGAGGCTCATCACGAAAGGTTGAGGAACTTAATGGCTATGGGGACAATTCACGGCCCATGCCAGCAGGAGTCGCTGGATAGATGCTGACCTGTCCTCCCATGGAACAATTCGGAGGCATATTCTACACCAGTGTTTATCCCATGGCACACTTGAACCTATAGTTAAACTTCGGTGGCACACTTAAATTATGTTGATCAAAAAAAATAAAAGAGTAAAAAGCACCTACTGTGCTTTGAACTTCTTTCAAAAATAATTTAATTAATGATCTTTAAAAGTTTTCATGGCACACCTAAGATCTTCTCACAGCACACCAATTAAAAATCCCTGCTCTACATGGTGTAGGCTGAGGATCCCAGAGGGATTGAGCCCAGCTGCCCAACACAGCTTTTATAGGCTTTTCTCCCTTCTTTGTCCCACTTGGGTACCTCCTCATGGCCTCTACCCAGCTGCCCTTCTTTCCATGTCTTCTTTGGTTTGGGGGGGGGGGGGCGGCCTGACTTAGCTCCCTGACAGTTTGGGCAGGTGTATTAGTTTCCCAGGGTTGCCATAACAAAGTATCATAAATTGGGGGCTTTGAACAACAAAAACTGATTTTCTCACAGTTCTGTAGGCTAGAAGTTTGAAAGGAAGGTGTTGGCAGGGCCACACTCCCTCCAAAGCTTTGAAGGGAGGATCCTTCCTTGTACCTTCCAGCTTCCGGTAGCCCCAAGCGTTTCTTGGCTCACAGCTATATGGCTTCCATCTTTGCTTCCGTCATCAAGAGAAGCACCCCAGCTGTCCTCTCCCTGTGTGTATATCTGTGTCTATTCTTCTCTTATGAGGACACCAGCCATATGGATTAAGGGCCCACCCCTCCAGTATGATCCTACTCAAATGTGACCTCATCTTAACTAATTACATTGACAACAACCCTATTTCCAAAAGAAAGTCATATTCTTAACTACTGGGGTAAAGACTTCAACATGTCTTTTGTGACCTATGTCTCTGAGCAACACTTCTCAAACTACCAAAACTACTACAGTGCCACCAAATCTCCTGAGAATTGTGCTCGAATGCAAGTTCTGATTTGGGCGGGGCATGCGAGTCTGGATTTCTAACACATCCCCTGTTGGTTCTGATACACCTTCTATGTAAGAAGGGAAATACGGCTCGGTAGGCCTGCGTTCATCTTCCATGGCTGGGTTCTACTAAACCACACACTGGGGCAGCAACATTCTTCTCAGCACAGTGAGAGAAAGCTGTCACTTATGCTCCATTTTGTGGAGCTTTGGAAGCAGGCTACCTCATAGGCCAATCTGTGACCTGGCTGCCTTGGGGCAAATGTTCATCCACCCATGGTCTAGTCAGCACACGTAGGGTGCAGCACCCTGTGGCACTGGCCTGGAGACATTTCAGAAAGAATTTCTCAGGAGAAATCTGTGGCACAGCAAGAATTCTGAGCCTTGGTTTTGCTAGTAGTGTAAACAATTTATATCGAAAGGATTTCAAAACTGAAGCATGTTGTTCAAATATTGAGATGCAGACATTTCAGTAACTCAGACGGCATTAGGAGATGGGGTGGTAAAGCCAATCAGCCCAGACCTACTCACAGAGTTCAAACCAACCTACCAATTTAAAAAGGGATTTGCTCCAACTCTCCAGAGTTAACTAGACTTTAGCAGGCTAAGTAACTCAGAGGAACTAGGGGTCCTAACCCTTTCTGTTGCATAATTTCAGATGTACCTAGTGTGTGCCCATTCAGGTTCAAGAATTCTAATTTACTAGCTCGTATTAGTCAGCTATTTCTGTATAATGCCAGATAACAAATCATCCCCAAACTCAGTAGTTTGCCAAACAAACATTTGTTTTTCTTGCTCAAAGGTCTATAGGGCTGGCTCTGCTTCAGGTTCTTGAATAGGTGCAGAGTGGCTCTGAATCCCTTTTCACTCTCCTTAGACCAGTGGTCACTTGGGACAGAGAAAGTAGAAGAGCAAAAGGTCAAGACAGAAATTGAAGGTGTCTCTTAAGGCCTAGGCTCAGAACTGGCACCCTGGCCCTCCCACCATGTTCCACTGGACAAAGCAAGTCACAGCACCAAGCCCAATGTCACAAGGTGAGGAAATACATTCTGCTTAGTCTCATAGAAAATACTGGAATTCCTGTGACAGCCTGCTGGTTTGAAGGGTGATCATCTGAAGTCTCCTGACCCCTCCCTTGGTAACTTACTCAGTGAGTAGCATAGCAAGTGTGTACATTTTATTGATGACTTCTAGCTTTACTATTTTCGTCACTACATTTTGAATCAACAAAGCACTGAATATTATATGTGTGCTTTGTTCTTGGAATGCAGTGTTAAGTGTATAGTGCATATTACCTATGAAGTAGCTCGAGAGCCACCCTGGAGAGTAATTAATGAAGAGAAAAGTCTTCATTAGGCTGTTAGAATAACTGATGATAACTATTGAGATTATTTCGTCCATTTTAATAGGATTTTGATATTGTTTTAGCCTAAGGTGGTATTAATTTAGGGACTCAAGAATGCACTTTTTTTTCCCTGTGGGCAATGATTTTGGTCAATGAGAAGTAACCTTAAGAGAGGTTTTTGGGAACATAATTCTTTCATAAGACAGAAGATAATACCGAGGCCCAAGGGACTAGAAGAGGGAAGTGGGGAGACATCTGTGTCCTGAACACGGGCAACCCAGTGAGAGCAAGATAGGGGAGAGTTCTCATGGGGACATAATCCTCCCTCCTCCCTCCCCAAGGTTGAGGGACAATGTCTTGTCTCTGTCTCCAGGCCCTGTTGGTTTTCTCTACCTCTGTCCCCACTCTCCTACTTGCCCCACAGATCAACTACAGTGGAACTTCCCCTCCCCACTGCTCTCCATTTCAGCAGGGTCTCCTAAGCCCAAGTGAGTATCTGGACCTAGGACGAGCATATGAGTTACTGAGACAGTTTGGACAGACTGAGTCAGGAGGTCACTGAGGGGGCTCAATAGCTAATACAGTGGTTAAAGGCTATTAAAGGTTAAAGTTGGCCAGGCACAGTGGCTCATGCTTGTAATCGTAGAACTCTGGGAGGCCAAGGCAGGAGAATCCCTTGAACTCAGGAGTTCAAGACCAGCCTGAGCAAGAGGGAGACCCTATTTCAATGAAAAATAAGAAAATTAGCCACGTGTGGTGGTGGGCACCTGTAGTTCCAGCTACTCTGGAAGCCAAGGCAGGCGGATCACTTGAGCCCAGGATTTTGAGGTGTTATGAGCTAGGCTGACATCAAGGCACTCTAGCCAGAGTGCGACTCTGTCTCAAAGAAAAAAAAGGTTAAAGTTAAAGACTTTGGGCTAAATACAGAAGGGTGCGATTCCTGGCTCCACCCTTTACTAGCTGGGGACCTAGGGCAAGTTACTTAACTCTTCGGGCCTCAGTTTCTTCATCTGTAAAACAGGAAGAATAGTACTGCACACACACAAAGCGTTGTTGTTAATATCCGATGTGACATGCTTTGAAGGTCAGCCCAGCTGCTGGCCCTTGCCAATTCCTGAGTAAGTGGAGCTGGTGTAGATCCACAATCCTGGAACCACAACACAGGGAGGGTAGGTTTCAGAATTCGGAATTTTTCCAATTTTAGGAAGGTCGTACAGCACAATCACCACGTATTACCCAAAACCCCAGCAGTGTGTGGGGAAGCACCTCACAATCAAACACATCGACACTTCTTCTGCAGCAAAATGCATGAATAGCCACATTAACGGAGGTTAAATAAGGCCTTAAATAGCCTCGAGTCAGTTCCAGCCAGGTTTTCCACTGAATGAGCATTTTGCCGAACCTTGATTCGGGGGCAGGATGAAGCGTGGAAGCGGGAGCAGAAGGCCTCAGAATGGAGACGAACGAGAAGCTGGACACCAGACAGAGGGTGGTGGCAAAGGAAGACAGACTGTTCCTGCATTTCTAGTAGCATCATTTTGCTCCCCAGAGGCCTTGAAAATATTCATTCCCAGACCCCCTCTATCAGTCACTGAATAGCTGAATAAATGGATGCAAGGCAATGAATAAATAAACAAACAGAGCAGCTGGCTTCTGTGCCCTAAGAGAGGCAGACAAGCCTGTCACCTCTTGGCACAGGGCATTCCAGAAGGTGTGCTGGAGGACCACCGGGGACACCCAATAGGAGGTGCTGGTCGAAGTGAGGGTTCACCAGGCCACCGGCCGTGGGGCAGAAGGGACAGAGAGGGGCTGACCACTCACCAAAGGAAATTGGCCTGGGGGACCCACTTGGCCCTTTAGCCCAGGACTTTTATAAACCCCAGGAACCAAATCATTCTATAGTCCTGGTTTTGTTCCTGAGAGCAGCCTCTGGTCGATCATTAGCGGTGACACTGTTGTGCACGTGTGTCCTGCACCCATGTCGCCGCACAGACAAACCGAGAAAAGAAAGCAATTGTTTCCTCTGAGCCCAAAGGGAGCTGAGCTGGGGGAGAAAGAGGAGCGTGTCCTTCTCCCCGTGTCTGTTCTTATTTTGCATTTCTCATTACATCCTCATGTCACGGGGCTGCTGGCTGATTTATAATTTATTGGTTTAGCGTCTCACGGCAGGGAAAGGATGCTACGCTATATTTTTCAGGGACACTCAATTCAACTTTGGTGAAGCAGCCAGGCCACAGCTGCTAGGAGCACGGAAGAAAGATGAGGATGTGTGGAGCCAGAGAGCCCAAGGCTGCCAGGTCCACCCCGGCTAAATGCCGTCCACCATCAGACACGCTGGGCTGCGCGGGGCTTTGGTTTAAGTGGAGATTCTTTAATCGGATTCGAGAAATCCAGTCTCCATCGGGCATGTAAGCGCATGCATCTGCAATTTGGGGCACTGGGCTCGAGGACTTGGTGTTCTCACTTGCTTAGGTGCGGAGGTTCCCAGGGCAGACCCTCAGACTGGGATTCATGCATAAGTGATTTTATTAAGAAGTTCTCCCAGGAAAAATCAGTAGGAAAGTATATGTGTTTGCTAGGGTCTCCGTAATAAAGGACCACACATGGAGTGCTTTCAACATCAGAAATGGATTATCTCACAATTTAGGAGACTGGAAGTCCAAGGTCAAGGTGTCAGCAGGGTTGGCTCCCTCTGAGCACCGTAAAGGGAATCTGTTCCCTGCCCCTCTCCTAGCTTCTGGTGGTCTCCTGGCAATTTGGGGGGTTCCTTGGCTCATAGTGCATACAAGCCTCACCCCCGTCTCTGTCTTCATGTTCACGTGGTATTCTCCCTGAGTGTGTCTAGGTCCAAATTTCTCTTTTTTATATGGACACCAATCATATTGCATTGAGGTCACCCACACGATATCACTGAAACTTGATATCTTTTAAAACCCTACTTCCAAATAAGTTCACATTCTGAGGTGCTAGGGGTTAAGGCTTCATTAAGCGAATGGGTGGGGGACACAATTCGGCCCCTAACGGAAGTGGAGAAGTGACACACTGCAAGGGAGCAGTGTCAAATAAAGTCCTACAAAGGAGAACTTGGGCTCAATTTCCCGAGGGATTCCTAGAGACAGGGAGGTAGGTCACTTTCAGAGGTGACCCAGTGGGAGAACAGGACACTGGAGTACCCAGGTAAAGGAGGCCCCCAGAGAGGCTTCAGTTCCCACACACTGCTAGCCCTCCAGGAACACAGGTGACAAAGGTGCTGGCTGTTGGGAACAAAAGCAACTAGAAGGTGGCATAGGCAAACATGAGACAAGGCTCTCAAGGGGGTGCAGGAAGCACCGGCAGCATTTGCTGTGAGCCCCAAGTTCCATTTCTACCCAGAAGTGACTGCCTATGATAAGTTCCCTACTGCAGGTGGCAGGCACATGCCCAAACTGGGGCCTGGAAGGAAGACAAAAACAAGGCGGTGAGAACACGAATTCCCAGAAAATCTCAGATTGACAATGATTGAAAAGCCATTTGTTACTGTGGCTAGCTTTCCGTCAGTGGTAGATGGAACTGTGGGGGCGGGGGCGGGGGTGATGTGCAGACAGACGAGAGAACTGGCCGTTCCTGTGTGACACAGGTAAAAGGAAATACACTTTGGGAAAAGTGGTAATGATCGACTCTTGGGGATAGAATCACGGTCTTTGATTGAATAACGTGGCAGGGTTTTGATTCAATAGTAATCCGATTTGGGTGGCACACCAATAATAAATTCTCCAGCAAACTGAAAAATTCTGTAGGGTAATGGAAAGCATTCGAACCCCATGGTTTTCATTGAATTAAATATGAAAATGTATCATACAATCGATATTGCAATATTTGATTCAATCAGCATTTCGGGATGGGAACCGTTTTCTCCCATTTGTTTTTATGCTGTCGCAAAATATTTCAATTTGCTTCAGAATTTATTATTGACAAATCACCCTAACAGCCGTTGGGGGTTGGGGTGGGGAGCTTGTAACAGGATTGGCAGCTGAGAGATGCTGGGCCCAGGGAGCAGAGAATGCTCAGGTAAAATTCCAGAAAGGGACTGATTACGCACAGCAAGATGAGGACATTTGTCACCAGGCAAGAGGAGATGAGACAAGTGTCTTCCCTCTGGGTGCTCTTCTTAAACAGTGTCTCAGCAGCAAGGGCCTGCCCTGGGCAGAATTATGAGGCAAGCGAAAGAAGTACCTCTGCCTCCTCCATTCTCCATGACTTGGGCCCCCACAAAGGAAAAGCTTTCGTCTGAATTCCCAGAGCACTGTCTCTGTAACCTGCAATCAATGGCCTGGCACTCTCTTATAAACACCAGCATGGGGTCTTGGAAACCTGGGTCTGAGTCTAGGCTTTTCCACTAACTAGCATGGCCTTGAATAAATGGTTAACTGTCTCTCTTTCCTTCTCCTCCTTCTTTTCATTTTCTACTTTTTTTTTTTTTTTTGAGACAGAGTCTCACTCCGTCACCCTGAGTAGAGTGCTGTGGCATCATCAGAGCTCACAGCAACTTCAAACTCCTGGGCTTGAGCAATCCTCCTGCCTCAGCCTCCCGAGTAGCTGGGACTACAGGCATGTGCCACTATGCCTAGCTGGTTTATCTTTTTTTTTTTTTTTAAGCAGAGAAGGGGTCTCAGTCTTGCTCAGGCTGGCCTTGAACTCCTGAGCTCAAGTGATCCTACCACCTGGGCCTCCTAGACTGCTAGGATTACAGGTGTGAGCTACTGTACCTGGCCTCTCCTTCCTTCTTCATGAAATAATAGCAAATTCTTACTTTCCTCATAGAGCTGTTGCAATCACTAAATGAGTACATATTAAATTAATGTGTGTTCCATGCTCAGTATGTCATGAGCAACCAGTAAGTGGAAACTGTTATTACTATTATCATCAGTTATCTACTGCTGTATAGTTAACTCATACTCTAAAACTTAGTAGCTTAAAACAATAAAGACTCTACTGGTCACTTCTCCTGGTCTGGGCTGGACTCCGTGGATCTTGCCCAGGCTCGAATAGGTGTTTGTGGTCAGTTAGAGGCTCAGTTGGGGGCCGGCTGGTCCCAAGTGGCATCGCTCATGTGTCTAAAGGTCAGCTAATTGTTAGCAATGTGGTGACAGGGCCAGGTGCCACTCAGCCCCTAGTAGACTAATCGAAGCTATGACATGGCTGCTAAAGTTCAAGAGCAGCAAGAGGGCAACCCCAAAGTGCAAGCATCATTCATGTCTCGGCATGTGTCCCATTTGCTAATGTCCCCAATTAGAGCAAAACATGAGAACAGCTCAGCTTCACGTCCTGCTACACAAATCCCCATTGTAAGAACATAGATTCAAGGAGGGGAAGAATGTGTGGCCATGGCCGCAAATGACAATACTTATTGTTATCACCATCATCAGCATCTCCCTAAAAGAGCTTATCACAGCCTGCCTTATGAAGAGCAATAGACATGAAATACCTCTCACACTAACCTAGTGCTCCTTGAGGACAGGATTTCTTTGCATATTTTATAGTCATCAAGATGGTAGGTGCTGAAAAGAATGCTTTCAAAATGAATTAGATAATTTTATTAAAAGGAACACTTCTAGAAATGCATTCATATTGAAGACTTAAGTCACCAGAGTGGCATGCCTTACAAGAATATTTGCATTTTTAAGCTAATCACAAGAAAGAGGTCTGTCTTAACACAAATAGAAGCCCTGGATAGAATTTTGGGAATCACTGATGGGTGGTTATTAAAGAAAAAATATCTCCCATGTTCCTCAAACGGCAACATTAGACAACTTTCAACTCCACTCATAAGCATGTCTGCCCTGTCTATGGCTCCTGAGAAGAGGGACAGAGAGGGAGAGGGAATAGTTGATGGGACTTGCTTCATTTCCCAAGTCTTAATTTGTCCCATGGGGTTCTGGACTTCACCACTCCATTGGTTTCAAGCATGCTCGGGAAGAGAGAGAGGAAAAGCTTAGCAGGGTTCACTGGAATTGAGAAAAGCTTTGACACCAGTGTTAACCTGGAAGTGGGAAGTCTGTAATCTGCCAACCAATGTTTATCAAGAACCTACTATGTGTCGGAAACTATTTGGACACCAGGGGTACAGCAGTGAGCAAGACAGATAACATCTCTGCTCTCATCCTAATGTCTGATCCAAAGAGACCAAAACCAGAACAAGCAGGAGGCAGGGGCTGTCTCAGAGGAGACAGTGCAATGCACTCAGAGTCCTGAGCATTGGGTTAGGTGGTCCGAAATCTGTTCCATCTCAGCAGCTACTCACAACCACCAACTCTTCTTCCAGGCGCTGGGGGCAGCTGCAACCCAGATATGCAAAGTGGACATGCGTACCGTGCCCAGGGCTTCCTAAGCATACAGACCAGTCACTGTTCTAATCATTTACATGTATGAGCTCTTTTAATCTTTACCAATAGCTTCATGATGGTATCAGTGAGTATTTGCTACATAAGAGTCACAAAATCTTAGTGGCATACAGCACTCGACATTTATTTCTCAAGTATCTGCAGGCTTCAGCTGATCTAGGCTGGGCTGAGCAGCTCTGCTGATCTTGCCTGGATTTGTTCATGCACCTGGGGATTGGCAGGGGCGAGCTGATCTAGGCTGGCCACAACTGGGGCAACTCAGCTCTGTTCCATGTGTCTCACGGTCCAGCAAGTATGTCCTCATAACAATGGTAGAGCTACAAGAGAGCAAATCCCACTGTACAAGTCCGTTTCAAGGATGCTGTTTATGTCACATTTGCTCACATCAAGTAACTCCTGAATCTTGGCTGACCCCTGAATCAAGAGGTGAGCAGACTACTCTGCCCACTATAGGAAGGTAACTTTTGAAGTTACAAGGCAAAACGCATTGATTCAGGGAGGGTGGAAGAATTGAGACTGATGATGTAATCGCCCACACAGAAGTCAGGACTATCATCAAACCCATTTACAAATCAGAATGCCAAGCACAGGGACAGTTAAGGGGTACAAAAATATAGTTAGATAAAATGATCAAGATCTAATATTTGACAGCACCACAGAGTCAACAATACAGTCAACGATAAGTTTGGATTCGACAGACCTTTGGAATTGGAATGTTCCTAACACAAAAGAATGATAAATGCTTGAAATGATGAATATCCCAATTACCCTGATTTGATTATTATACATTGTAAGCCTGTATCAAAACATCACATGTACCCCATAAATATATGTAACTCTTATAGACCCATAATAATTAATTTTTTTTAAAAAGCTGAGCACACAAAGTTTAAGTTACTTGTCAAAGGTAGCACAGTTAGTAACTGGTGCGTCCAGAACTTGACTTTAGGTCACCTGCTTGTACCCACCCCTCTTTACCATTTCATGTCTTAGCTCTGGTTTAATCCAAAGAAAAATCTAAGGGGATGGGATATATGGACTGTGTCTCCTTCAGGAAATCCTCCATAAATTTTTTCTTCTTCCAGCCTTTGGCAGGCATTAAGCCACAGTGCATTCAAGATTAGACTCCTAGTCAAATACCCAGAGCTCACCAATTAAGCGTTACCGTTCAGATGCAGAGCCACATGCTTCAACAATTAGCCATGCCAGGTTTTGACATTTGGGGAAGCTGAAGAGTCTGGTGAGGATAGAGCCTGATATGAAGCCTCCTCTCTCTGTCATTGGGATGGGGAGTCCTGGGGAGGGGTTTTAAGGCAGCGCCATCAGCCAAGCCAGGGTTTCACTCGAAAATTGTTTTGGTCTTTTTAGTGCAGAAGAGAAAAGGCAAGCCCAGTATTTCCCATCATGGAGTAATATATCTTACAACCTTTTCTAGGGTCACAGATCTTTGGAAAATTGATGAAAGTTAGACTCGTCATTCAGAAAAATGTACACACCCCAGAATTCTCCATAATAATAGAGGTGTTGAGAAACACTTGCATGTTTGAGTCCAGCAACTGAAATCAAGTGTACTGTAATAATTTAAGGCAGGACAATTTATAAATCAGATGTCCCTTTCAGCCCAGCAAATTTTAGTAAAAATACTCACAGGCTGTTGAACTCTGAACCACAAAACTTCCTGGCATAACTTCCAAGAGCAACATGTAGCAAAATATATCCCTGCCTGGATTCCTAGTCAAGTGGAGGTCCTCCTTGAAGAAGAAGCCTCTGCCCCTCCATTCAGGCCTCATCCCAGCTACTCCAAACATTGATATACCCAGAAACCTACAAGTAATATCGCTTTTGTCCCACAGCTAGCTAAAGGGTACCCACCATGGAAAGGCAGTTTTCCCAGGGAGCTGCAAGTTCAGAATGGTTCCTTTCTGGCCTAAGTCCAGTTGGGAAGGTCCTAAAGCTTTTCTGCAGTGAGAGGCAGTAGGGTGTAATAGTTAAGGGTATGGATTCTAGAACCAAGAGCATAAAGATTATCAAATCAGCCATCTCTATCTTGTTCTCTCTCTTTTTTCTCTCTCTCCCTACCTCTAACTGCCCCCTTCACGCTCTCTCAGCTCAGGCCTGTCCCTACTTCTGTTTCCATGTTGGTCCCATCCTCCCCTGCCACAGAAAGGTTTGTTCCCCAGGGAGCAATGATGGCAGCTGGCAGCCCAAGCCCCTACCTTCCAACTTGCTATCTATTAAAAAGAAAACAGTCCCTCTCTCAATCTCTACTGGTGTTCATCCTTCAAATCTCAAGAAGGTCTTCTGATTGGTCCTGCTTGAATCATATGATGCCCTTGAAGCAATCATGTTGGGCCACCATCCAGGCAGAGGAGGGGTCCTGTAATTGGAAGACCAGTGCAGAGCAGACAAAACAGCAGACAGCCACCTCAATTATCGAGCACTGTTATGAGAGATAGCTCATTGCTGGGCTGATCATTGGGACCAGCCATTGTAGGGGACATTGTTTATCATCCTGTAGTGTTTCTCAAACCTTAGCATGCATCAGAATCATAAGGGGGCTGTTTAAACCCAGATTGCTAGGACTCACCCTCAGAACACAAGTACAAAAGTGTGTATTTCTACCAAGTTTCCAGGTGGTGATGTTGCTGCTACTACTTCAGGAGACATTGAGAACTGCTGTCAAAGTGCCTTGTGCCCTCTATAAAAAGACTCACAGAGAACATTCTGTGTGATCTCAGCTTTAGACCATGATGTGTGTTGCGTCTGACCAATTGGTTTCTGTTGGTGTGTGTAGACGCTGTGAATCTTACAAATCGTATCTTTTGGCTGGCTGCCAAAAAGCTCAGAGCTAACCCTGTGACCCAGTTTTATCATGTCTATGGGGCCACAGAGCCTCAAGTTCATCCACTAACCTTAACCCAACCTTCATTTGTTATCTTCCTGCTTCTGTTTTCCTTTCAGTCTAAAAAACGATTTAGTTGAAAGTGATAAAAACCAATTTGAAGTCTGTTAAGCAAAAAAGGGGGATTTATGATAAGGATACTGGAGAGTCCCATGAAAGAGGAGTGTGGTCAAGCTTGATAACAGCTGGGGTGAGAGGCCCGTCAGTCCCCCTACCTCTCATCTTGCTTTCCCTCTCATTCCCTCTCTCATGAGAGCCCAACTTTCTCCACAGAATGCAAGACATGGTGGCCAGTGGCTCCTCAGCTTTACATCTCAAAGTCTCTATCACTTGACCTAATGCTTAATTCTATCCCAGGTTAAAACTCCCAAAGGGTAGTTCTGATTGGCCCAAAGCAGGGTAGATGCCTTAGCCTGAGGCCAATCAGCTATGGAGGGATGGCAGGGCATGTTGTACAAAATGGCTGCCCTTGCAGTAGGTGTTGGTTTGGGTAAGGAGGACTGTCGTTCTCATAAAGCAATGCCGGAAGGGCAATCCCACAGGTGCCCACCTTACCCTTTATTTGAATCCATACTATTTCATCTTGGTCTACTGTATATATTGATGTTAGCCACCTGAAATAATTTCCAAACCTAAGGAATAGACAGAAAGATAAACAGGAACATATTAGTTGGATATCGTATTAGAGATCTCCAGAGAAACAGACCAATAAGAGACAGATAGTTTATACACACACAAACACACACACACACGGAGTTTATAAAAGAGATTTTATTTTAAGGAATTGATTCACCAATTCTGGAGGCTGGCAAGTCCAATCTGCAGAGTGGGCCAGCAAGCCAGAGACCCAGGGAGAGCCAGTGATCCACTTCAAAGGTTGTCAGGCAGGGAGATCTAACACTGCATATGAAGTCTGAAGGCAATCTGCTGTAGAAGTTCCTCTTGCTCATGGAGGCTGGTCTTTTGTCTTATTCAGGCCTTCACCTATTTAGAAGAGGCCCACCCACTTTAGGGAGAGCCATCTGCTTTCCTCAGCCTAAGGATTCAAATGTTAATCTCATCGAAAAACATCCCCATAGAAGAATCTAAAATAATATTTGACCAAATATCTGGGCACCTCATGATCTAGTCAAGTTAACACATAAAATTAATCAGCATGGATATTTTTGAATTAGCATGAATTACATTTTATCTTATTTCTGAATCCCCAGCACCTAGCTTCATGTCTGTCATATGGTAAGAGCTCAGTAAATGTTGAAAAAATAAATGAATGATCAATATTTTCAATGCCCCAAGGGGAGAGCTTTGCCATTTAACAGAAGTCACAGGTTAGGCCCTCTATAATGGAATGTGGGGAGTTATACCCTAATTCACTCAATTTGTACGTTCTGACTTTAATTTATTGGATCTCCTTAATGTCCTCAGTAGAGAGGTTTAGTGATTTTAAATTTCTTTCCTGCTCAAATGACTAAAGCTGCAATGGAGACACATACTTTTGTAACAGAGATAAGAATTTAGCTTTTTACTCAGATGTAGGCTTCTGAATTCCCAGCTCACTGGGATTCTGTCCAGGTAGTCTAAAAAGGAAAATGGACCATATCTCCCACCTATGAACCCAAGAGGCCAACCGCACCATTTGTGACTAGAGCTGCCATGTCCCAGCAGAGTCATCAAACCAAAAGTGGAAACTTTCCACTCCCGAATCTGCCCCTACATTTGGCCAGGGCAGGAAGAGAGGAAGAACACATCTCTATAGATGGGGTGCCAAATGAGGAATTGCTCTCCAATTAAAAACCTCCTATGGAAAACTTCCCAGCTAGCTGCATTTGAAGGTGGTTCCGACACCACAACTGTGATAGGAGGCATTTGCAGAGATCCTTTGTTCAGATCCTAAACCAAAATATTCAAAATGTGGAGAGATTCTATGCTGACATTGAAGAGGGCAATCAGGAAGTCAGCAATCCTCTGGTTTATTGCCCTGAGCCTTAGTTGTTTCCTCTATTAAATGAAGATGATGAACACAGCCTAGTACTGCAGTAATCATTCAACAATATCATTAATTTGTGTTTCAGCCTATGTGTATCGAGCACCCACCATATGTCAAGCACTGTTACACTGTCATGGCCCCTGCTCTTGTGGACATTTAAAGAAAACCAGTTGTCTACCACCAAGCTGTGCCTGAAGCAGCAGGTCTGAGACCTGAGACCTATAGTCACAGGCTGGAGTTCAGAGGCACATTTGTCACCCTTGTGTCTTTGCCCGCTCTGTTGGATACAGCTGTGCAGACAACATGGCGTCATTTTGGAAAAGAATGGTGAATTCTTTAAGAGGGAGTAGGTTAAATATAATGAACGTAATCATTCATCTAGATGACAACCCAAGCTTTTTATGAGGGGCACAGAAGTGGAAGGTAACAGCCCAACCAGCACAGCAGGCATAACCAGATTAAAAACAATTAGGCAAAAAAAAAAAAAAAAAAAAAAAAAAACTCTAAAAGAGTTTTTTAGAAAAGAAATTCTTAGTCACAGAAGAACATAAAGAATATTTGTCATGGGTGTGCATGCAAATGCACCAACAAAGTGAGGTAGGAACACAGTCAGTGCTCAATAAGTGTGCATTTCTAGGTATTAATTTCAGAAGGAGCAGCTCAGCACTCATGTGGAAGACTTGACTTCTGAGTCCAATAGTCCTGGATTCCAATTCTGGAATTGTAGTTTACCAGCTCTGTAACATGCCTT
This sequence comes from Perodicticus potto, assembly GCA_963574655.1. Lineage (NCBI taxonomy): Eukaryota > Metazoa > Chordata > Mammalia > Primates > Lorisidae > Perodicticus > Perodicticus potto. The sequence continues at coordinate 34,947 of CAUYRH010132999.1, forward strand.
CACTGGTATGTCTAATGACTCTTTACTGAGCACCTACTATGTGCCATACACCCATGTTGGCTCAGGGATACAACCGTGGAAAAAAATAGTCAAAAATCTCTATCTCGGCTCGGCGCCTGTGGCTCAACCGGCTAAGGCGCCAGCCACGTACACCTGAGCTGGCAGGTTCGAATCCAGCCTGGACCCGCCAAACAACAATGACGGCTGCAACCAAAAAATGGCCGGGCGTTGTGGCGGGCGCCTGTAGTCCCAGCTACTTGGGAGGTGGAG